>CM035352.1:4867753-4913705 GCA_020137815.1 Hormiphora californensis
GACCAAACTGACCTGAGGGAGTCGTTTGCAAGCTGCACAAAGATCTGGTTTCGACTATCTCTGCTTTGGTCAAGCCTGTGGAGAATGGTAGAAGTGATATTGGTGGTGGAGGTGATCCAGAGGAACCGGTTACACCTACGATGAAACACTATGTGAATATTAAAACTGGCATCAATGAGGAAGGAGGGTCAGGATTCTGTGCGAAGAAGTGGACTGATGAGGTCAAACCCAAAGTGGAAACTGCGTTGAAGACGATACCGGTGGTGAGATCCAGAGTGAACAGTGACCATACTCGACTGTATTTCCCTAATGAGGACCAGATGAAGGAAGCGGAGAAGAGAAGAAAGTGTTGACTCCTCTTGCACAGGACTGCTCCATGTCATTCTTCTCAGAGGAGGCCAAGAAACTTGAACCAAAGGTGACGATTAATGATTTGAACCCTGAACTACTGGAAAAGGAGACTATCCTGGCAGCGATTTTGGACAAAAATGAGGATATCAGAAAGCTTTATCATGAGGATAAGAAGTTGAAAGTGGTGTTTGTGAGCGAAAGAGACAGGTATGCAGTGATCCAGATGGCTCCAGAGATCCGGAGGCTTTTGTCTAACAACGGTGATAAACTCAACTTGGGTCTTCGACAACATTTTGTCAAGAACAGGTATCATGTGATTCAATGCTATCACTGTCAAGGATACGGACATATAGCAGGCTCGATCTACTGTCCTCAGAAGGAAAACCCTGTGTGCTGCTTTTGTGCTGGAACACACCAGACAAAGGACTGTAGGGCAAAGAAGAACAATGAGACTGGTAAGATGAAGTGTGTGAACTGTGCGGTTGGATTGGTGACGCAGTCACCCTTACAACTCGCGCGCGTAGCGCGCGAAAACGAAGCCCGCGAAGCGGGCTGAGTGATGGCATCACCAAGCGGTTGGAGGATCAAGAGAGGTTGGAGGATCTTCTTCTTCTTCTTCTGGGAGGACGCTGGCTAGTGCGAAGCACTAGCCAGTAAGGGGTGGGTGCCATGAGGCTCCCGTTCCCCGTCCTGGGTGGTGTGGCTGGTATGTTGCCAACTGCTTCGGCCCAAGGAGACTTGGGGAGCTGGTGCCATACCAAGTCACAGGGGAAACCTCCCTTTAAGGGGTGGTTTCAGGGGGGTGAAGTATCTCCATCGCCTTCTTATAGAACGAGATCGTTTTTCTAAGGGGTTGATGGTGTCTAATTTCGTACATGCTGAGGCCCAGCCTGTCAAAGGATTCCTGTCGGAGTTTCCAAAGGGCGGGGCATTCAGTAAGTACATGCTTTATTGTCTCGTCTTCCATCCCACATGCTGCACAGGTTGTGGTCTCGACTTTTTTTAATTTTTTCATGTGGTAGTTAAGGTGGCAGTGCCCTGTGAGTAGGTGTGTCGCCGCCCTTAGGTCTATTCTATTAAGTTTTTGAAGAGGTCTCTCATATCTTTCGGTCCACATCATGTCCATATGTTTGGTTTGTTTGATGGGTCCGGTTTTAACCTTCTCCCTGAGGGCTGCATAGGCTGCCGCTTTGGGAATTGGTATGAGAGTAACTTCTTCGATTTCCTGAGCACCCCTTTTTGCCAAGATGTCTGCTATTTCGTTTCCATCGTACCCTTGATGGGCCGGGATCCATCTAATCATGACATCGTTGAATATGGCCAGGGTGTTCAGGTTTTTGATAGTCTTTATCGTGGTTTTTGATCTGCATGTCGTGGAGTCTAGGGTCTTTATTGTCCCTTGACTGTCACAGTTTATGAGTATTCGCTCGTTAGCTGTTCCCCTATCCAGGAGATATTGAGCCGTCTGTTGTATGGCATACATTTCTGCCGCCGGGACAGTTCCTTCGGGGCCTAGGTTATACGAATTTCGAGCTAGCTCATTTTCGCCAGAGTGGATAATGTATCCTGCACCGGCATTGTTGTTAATTTTTGACCCATCAGTGTGTGCAACTATCGTGTACTTGTCTCCATCCTCCAAAAACGTCTCCCTTTCTGGGATCTCTAACGAGAATTCCCTGTCTAGGGTGAGTTCCGGGGTTGTGAGATCGTGACATCTGCCCTCTGCTTCCAGAGTTCTGAGATCACGTGATACCGTGTTGGCATGCGAAGTGAACACTTTTGGGGTCTTTAGGTCTGATTTTATTGGCCCTTCCCATTCTCCCGTTGCCATTAGGGTGTATGCAGTTTTGGCTGCACAGTACCTCAGATGGTCGGTGATCGGGGCGGTGTTTGTGATTGTGTCTAGGGCTGTTGATGGCGTCGAGGGCATGGCCCCAGTTACCATCTTGAGTGCTAGCCTCTGTACCCTTATCATGTTTTCTTTGTTTGTTTTGGTTCGCATTGCATTAGCCCAGACCATTGCCCCGTAGCATAAGGTGGGTCTCACTATTGCAGTGTATATCCATAGGGCCGTTTTAGGGTTTAGTCCCCACGTGGGTCCCACCACTTTACGGCACTGCATCAGGATATTTTTTGCTTTTTTTATTTGTTTGTTTACGTGCTCGTTCCAGTTCAGTTTGCTGTCAAGGGTAATCCCTAGAAACTTCGTGGATTCGGACACTTTGATAGGGTTACCCTGAATTTTGATCGGGTTTCCAATTTTCACATTTTTTCGATGGGTGAATATGACTACATGCGATTTCAGGGCACTTAGTTTGAGCCCTACTGTCTTACACCAGGCGTTTATGGAATTAAGCCCCTTCTGGGTCGCGTCCCTTAGAGGGAGTATGTCCGCAGAGGGTCCATTTCTTCCGGAGGGCATTGTGGTTGCTACTATATGACATAAGTCATCCGCAAAGCCCTGTAGTTCACCTGGTATATTCTTTTTGCTATGGTTTAGTAGATCGTCCATTACCAGGTTCCATAGGAACGGGGAAAGTATTCCTCCCTGGGGACAACCCCGGGTGGCTCTTATAGTAAGGGACTCTTCCATTAGGTTCGTGGTTATTTCGCGGTTTGAGATCATGTAGGTGATCCAGACCGCTGTTCTTTTGTCGCGTAGCTTTGCATGAAGGGCTCTTTCCATAGCTTGGAATGCCACATTATCGAAGGCTCCCTCGATGTCCAAGAACGTACCCAGGGCAATTCCCTTGTGCATGAGGGTGCCTTCGAGTTTGCGTACTACTTTATGGAGGGCTGTTTCTGTTGAAACGCCTCTTCTAAATCCATATTGCGACTTGTTTAATTTTTTGTGTACTTTTTGGTCTACCTCAATGTGCCATAGAATTAACCGTTCCATGAGTTTGTGGAGGTTTGACGCAAGGGTTATTGTTCGGTATGATTTAGGCATACGATAGTCATCCTTTCCTGGCTTGGGCAGGTAGATGGCTTCTGCTTCCTGCCAGGATTTGGGGGTTACCCCTAGACTGTACGATGCCTTAGCTATCTTTGCAAATGGTTCAGCAATAATGTCTGCTACTTTTTGCATCATGATGGGCCTGATGCCATCCGGCCCAGCAGCTGTTAAGGGTTTTAAATTCCCTCAGCGCCTTGATGATACGTGTTTTCGAGAATGTTTTTTCATCAGACCACTCCCCTTCTGGGGCTTCAGTTTTGTCCTTGAGGGAGGGTCTAGTTGAGTGGTCCTCGCCAAAGTGAACCTCTGCCATTATCTGGAGGGTTTTCTTTAGGGGACTGTGATAGTTCACCATTTGCGTCAAAGATACAGCTGAGATTATAATCTTTACTGTTCTTGAGCACTTGGCTAACCTTCTGGGCATCTGAATATGCATCGAGATCTTCAGCCCATATTTTCCAGTTTTTAAATTTAGACTGGTTTTTGGTTTTTGTGTATTTGTTTCGAGCTGCTTTTGCTGAGTCCCAGTCCTGATGCACTTTCGTGGTCTGGGCGTGTCTCAGTTTATCAAACATTTCTTCCCTAGCTGCCTTGACCTCCCCACTGAGCCACGGGGGGTCTTTGGAGTGGGCGGAAACGTATGTTTTTGGGGTACACTTGTAGTATGCCCACAGCATCAGTTCTATTAGTTTTTCGTTGGCTGTTTCAAGTTCTTCGGCATTTGATATTACCATTTCTGTCAGTCCTGTTTCTTCTAGGCCCTTTTCCACAAGTTGTCTATATAGGGCCCAGTTTGTTTTCTTAATATTGTAGAATGAGCGGATCTTGCTACCGTCCATGTCCCTCAACACAAATGTGATGGGTACGTGGTCGGATCTGCATTTTCCTTCTACTGTCTGCCAGTCTTGTATCATGTCCAGTGCATGGTTGTTGGTCATGGTAAGATCTAGCACATTTTTTCTTGTTCCATTGTCGAAAGTGTGGGGGCAATTCACGTTCGAGACATGCAGATCAAGATCTACAATCGCATCTAATAGTGCATCTCCCCTCTTCTTTCCAATAGGATCTTTAACCAGTGCCCCCCAACTAGTGTTGTGGGCGTTGGTATCAGATCCAATTACTAGTTTCAGGTTATTTCTTTTTGCGTGGGCTGCCAACTCTCCTAGTAATTTAGGAGGGCATTCTAGCTCTCTGTCCATGTACATTGAGCATAAAATGACTGATTTGGTGCCCAGTTTGACAAGGATAGTGACTGTGTCCCTGTCAGTGAATTTGTCAAGGAGAAATACGTTCCTCCCTAGGTTACTATTGATTAAGATGCTCGCACGTGGTCTCTGAGCCCTTTTGTCATATAGGGCAGAGAATCCTCCGCTGGCTCTAACTTTAGATGTTTTCCCTATAATAGGTGGTTCTTGGGCTAGGATAATTTGTGATCGTGTTTGGTTACAGGTGATTATGTCATCCCATGCTTCATGACTTTTATGGAGGTTAATTTGTGTTACTCTGATGTTTTTACTTATTTTCTTGGCTGCTGAGGGTCCTGGAGGCGGCCCTAGACTTTGCTGCCCCTCCTTCTGGGGTGGGGGCGGCAGATTGTCTTGGGCTCCGCGGGCAGTGTTGGACCTCCCTGTCCCTTCCTTTCGGAGGGTCATTTGGATTCCACCTGCACTATTCGGGGCTGCGATTTGACTCTTCTGCCCTTTCCCTGTCGCTACACTGCCCGAATCTCCATCATTTAGAAGGTCAGCTTTCTCTTACGGGCGATAGTCCCGTTTTACAGGGGCTGGTGCCCTCATGTAATGGAGGGTGCTCCCCGGATAGAGGGTGCTCCCTGGAGGGCCCTCCTGGGATGGGGGCCCTGTGCGGAGTTGCTGAGAGTCCTCTAGCTATTTGGGGGAGATAAGGGTAGTGAGAGTCCTCACTTAGATGGTTTGTGAAGGTAATATAATTCTCCATATAGCATGGGATTATGGCGGGTCAGTAATGATATGCCCCGTTGTTTTAAAAGGGAAAGAAGAGACGCCTCGTGACCACGGAATTAAGGCCCCGTGGCCTGGGGGTCGGCGAATTACACACCCTATTGGCCTATATATTGGTTCTTTAGTTAGGTTATGTAAGGTCGGGAGCAAGGGTAGCCCATTTGATTTGGGCATCCCTGTAGTTGCCCCGTCCCAAAACTTGGCTCTGGTAGTTACAGGGGAACGTAAAAGAGCCCCTGGGTAATAATATAATGAAGTGTTTAACTCCGGTCTCTGCTGGTTTTCTACCATTGTACCTGGAGTGAATTTATTAGTAGTTTGGAATTTTTGAATCTTGATTAAGAGGTTGGGTTAGTCCATGTTAGATGGAGAGACCCATTACAGGGGGTGTGTGGTTTGTCCCCTGGGTATGCTCTCCAGAGAGATGGAGTCTTTAGACACTATCGCTAGCTACATCCCTTTTAGTAGGGTTGTGCTAGACGTTAGCCCCGGCCCGCACTCCATCAGGCGTAGGAAGGAATCTCACCCTCCAGGTTGGAGGATCAAGAGAGGACAAGAAGTATGCGAGGACCCATACAGCTTCTAGTATGTGGTGTCCCTCGTACATCAATGAACGAGCACGGCTTATGGAGAGGACCTCAGGTGTAAGCAAAGAAGAAAAAAACCTGTACTGGACGAGGACAAAGGAGGAACTACACAGGAAAAGACTTGGAAGATTGGGACACTAAATGTCCGCTCTCTCATTAACAAAACTGGAGGAGTTATTTCGCATCTGGAAGAGGAGGATTGTGATATTTGTCTTATACAGGAAACATTTTTGAAATCAACAGACACCGGAAAACTTCAAGAAATCAGAGATAATGGATGGGATATTTTCTCGTGCCCCAGAGGAGACAGAGGAGGTGGAGGAATTGGAATCCTTTTTAGAGATGGCATAGTTCTTCGACAGTGTCCGGTGAAGACTAAGTATAAGTCTTTAATAAAAGAGCAGTGCAGTGAGAGATCAACCGAGAGATTGTAATGGTTCTACCGACCTCGTACACACCAGATGTCAGGGATTAGACTGAAGCAAGTATACAGTTTTCAGGAGTTCATGGGCCTGATACACTGACATCGAGTCTCGGAAGAGAATCTTGTTAATGTTTTTTTTTTAAAAAAAAAGGGAAAAAAAAAGGGGGGGGCCGGGGGGGGTTTTTTTTTGGGGGGGGGCGGGGGGGCCCCCCCTTTTTTTTTTTTTTAAAAAACCCCCCCAAAAAAAAAGGGGGGGGAAAAGGGAAATTTTTAAAAATTGGGGGGGGTTTTGGGGGGAAAAAAAAAGGGGTTTAAAAAAATTTTGGGGTTTTTCCCGAAAAAAAGGGGGGGCCCCAAAAAAAAAACCCCCCCCCCCCCCGGGGGGGGGAAAAAAATTTTCCCCGGGGGAAAAAAAAAAAAAGGGGGGCCCCCCCTGTTTTTTTACTTAATTTAAAAAAAAAGGGGGGGGGGGGTTTTTTTTTTTGGGGGGGGGGCCCTTTTAAAAAATTTTCGGGGGGGGGGAAAAAAAAATTTTAAAAAGGGGGGGGGCCCCCCCCCCCCCCCAAAACCCCGGGGGGGGTTGGGGGCCCCCCGGTTTTTCCGGGGGAAAATTTTTTTTTTTTCCTTTTTTGGTTTTTTTTTTTTTAAATTTTAAAAAAAAACCCTGTTTTTTTTGGAAACCCCCCCCCGGGGGAAAATTTGGGTTGGGGAAAAAAACCCCCCCCAAAAAAGGGGGGGGTTTTTGGGGGGGGGGGAAAAGGGGGGGGGGGGGGGAATAAATTTTTTTTTAAAAAAAATTTTGGGGAAAAAAAAGGGAAAAATTTTGGGGGAAAAGGGGAAAGGGGGGGGGGGGGAAAAAAAGGGAAAGGGGGGGGGGGGTTTTGGGGGTTTAAAAAAGGGGGGGAAAAAAAAACCCCCTTTTTAAGGGGTTTTTAAAAAGGATCCAAAAAAAAAACCCCCCTTTTAAAAAGGGGGGAAAAATTGGGGGGGAAAAAAATTTTTGGCCTTTTTAAAAAAATTTTTTAAAAGGGGGGCCCCGGGGGGAAAAATTGGGAAAAGGGGAAAAAAAAAAAGGGGGGGTTTTTTTGGTTCCGGTTCCCAAAAAATTAAAAGGAAACCCCAGGGGAAAAAAAAAAGGGGGGGGGGAAAAAAGGCCCCCCCCAAAAATTTTTTTTTTTTTCCCCCCCTTTTTTTTTTTTGGGGGGGGGTTTTTTAAAATTTTGAAAAAATTTTTGGGGAAAAAATTTGGGGGGTTTTTGGGGGGAAAAAAAAAAATTTAAAAAAAAAATTTTTGGGGAAAGGGAAAAAAGGGGGGGAAAAAAAATTTTTGGGGGGGGAAGGGGGGGGGGGAAAAAATAAAGGGGGGGTGAGGGGGGAAAAAAAAAGGGGGGGGGGGGGAAAAAAAAATTTTTTTTTTTGGGGGGGGTCAAAAAGGGGGGGGTTAAAAAGGGGGGAAAAAAAAGGGGGAAAAAAAAAAAGGGGGGAAAAAAAAAAGGGAAAAAAAAGGGGGGGGGGGGGGGGCCCAAAGAAAAAATTTGGGGGCCCCGGGAAAAAAAAAATTTTTAAAAAAAAAAAGGGGGGGGGGTTTTTTTTTTTAAAAGGGGGAAAAAAAAAAACCTTTTCCGGGCCCCCCGGGCCCGGGGGGGAAAAAAAGGGGTTTTGGGGGAAAAAATTTTTTGGGGGGGCCTTTTTGGGGGGGTTTTTTCCCGGGGCCCTTCCCCCCGGGGGGGTTTTTTTTGGGGGGGGGGGTTTTTTCCTTTTTTTAAAATTTGGGAAACCTTTTTTTTGGTTTTCCCCCCCCCCTTTTTTTAAAAGGGTTTTTTTGTTTGGGGGGGGGGTTTTTTTTTTTTTTTCCCCCCTTTTTTTTCCCCGGGGGGGGGTTTTTTTTCCCCTTTTTTTTTGGGGGCCCCTTTTTTTTTTTCCCCCTTTTTCCCCGGGGAAAAGGGGGGGGGGGGGGTTTAATAAAAAAAAGGAACCCCCTTTTGGGGGGAAAAAATTTTTTGGGGGGGAAAAATTTTTTTTAAAAAAAAGGGGGAAAAAAATTTTAAAAGGTTTGGGGGCCCCAAAAAAGGGAAATTTTTAAATTTTAAATTTTTTTTTTTTTCCCCCCGGGGGGGTTTTTTGGGGGCCCCTTTTTTTCCCCCCTTTTTTTGTTTTTCCCCTTTAATTTTGGGGGGGGGGGTTTTGGGAAAAAAAAGGGAAAAACGGGGGAAAAGGGGGGGGGGGGGGGGGGGGGGGGAAAAAAATTAAATTGGGGGCGGGGGTTTTTTTTGGGAAAAAAAGGGGGGGGGAAAGGGGGTTTTTTTGGGGGGGAATTTATTTTAAAAAAATTTTTCCCCCTTTTTTTTGGCCCCCCCCCCCTTTTTTTTTGGGGTTTTTTATTTTTTTTGGGGGGTTTTCCCCCCCCCTTTTTGGGGGGGGGGTTTTTTTAAAAGGGGGGGGGAAAAAAAGGGGGGTCCGTTTTAAAAAAAAAAAAAAAAAATTTTGGGGGAAAAAAGGGGAAAAAAAAAATTTTTTTTTTAAAAAAGGGGGGAATTTTTTTGGGGGGGGGGGTTTTTAAAAAAACCCCCCCCCCGGGGGGGGGAAAAAAAACCCCCAAAATTTTTTTTTTTAATGGGGGGGGAAAAAATTTCCTGGGGGGGGGCCCGGGGGGGGGGGGGTTTTTTGGGGGGGTTTCCCCCCAAAATTTTTTTTTTTAAAAAACCCAATTTTTTTTTTTTTTTTGGGGGGGGGGGGGGGGTTTTTTTTTAAAAAAAAAAAAGGGGGGGGAAAAAAATTTTTTCCCCTTTTTTTAAAAAAGGGGGGGGGGCCCCCCCAGGGGGGGCCCCAAAATTTTGGGGAAAACCCCGGGGGTTTTTTTGCCCCTTTTTTTAAAAAGGGGGGGGGGCCCTTTTTTTTTAAAAGGGGGAAAAAGGGGGGGCCCTTTGGGGGGGGCCCCCCCGGGCCCCCCGGGGGGTTTTTTTAAAATTTTTTCCCCCAAAAAAAAAAAAAAATTTTTTTTTTTCCAAAATTTTTTTAGGGGGGCCCAACCCCGGGGGGGAAAAAAAAAGGGGGAAACCCCGGGGGGGAAAAAAAAAATTTTTTTTTTTTTTCCTTTTTAATTTTTTTCCCCCCCCGGGGGGGTTTTTTAAAAAAAAAAAAGGGGGGGGCCCCCCCCAAAATTTTTTTTGGGGGGGGGGTTTTGGGGGGCCCCGGGGGGTTGAAAAAAAATTTTTTGGGGGGCCCTTTTTTTGGGGGAAAAGGGGGTTTTTCCCCTTGGGGGGAAAAAAAAAAAATTTGGGGGGGTTTTTTGGGGGGAAAAAAAAGGGGGGGGGGGGGGAAAAACCCGGGGGGGGGGGGCCCCCCCAAAAAAAAAAGGTTGGGGGGGAAAAAAAAAATTTTTTTTTTTGGGGTTTTTTTTCCCCTTTTTCCCGGAAAAAAAAACCCGGGAAAAAAAGGGGGGGGGCCCCCAACCCCGAAAAAAAATTTTGGGGGAAAAAAAAAAAAAGGGGGGGGGGAAGAAAAAAACCAAAAAAACCAAAAAAAGGGGGGGGAAAAAAATTTGGAATTTATAAAAATTTTTCCCCGGGGGGGGGGGTTTTTTTGGGGGGGGGGGAAAAAAAAAAAAAAATTTTTTTGGGGGGAAAAAAGGGGTTTCCCCGGGGGGGGAAAAGGGGGTTGGGGAAAAAACCGGGGGGGGGGGGGGGAAAGGGGGGGGGGGGGGGGGGGGGGGAAAAAAAAGGGGGAAAGGGAAAAATTTTGGGTTTTAAAAAATTTTTTTTAAAAGAAAAAAAAACCCCCCCAAAAAAACCGGGGGTTTTTCCCCGGGAAAGGTTTGGAAAAATTTTTGGGAAGGGGGGGGGGGGGAAAAAAAAAAAAATTAAAGGGGGGGGAAAAAAGGGGGGAAAAAGAAAAGAGAGAAAAAAGGGGGGGAGGCCCCGGGAGGGGGAAGAGACAAAAAAGGGGGGGGGGGGGGGTTTTCCCCCAAAGGGGGGGAAAAAAGGGGGAGGGGGGGGGGTTGGGGGGGGGGGGGGGGGGGTTTGGGGGTTTTGGGGGGAAAGAGGGGGGGGAAAAGGGGGGAAATTAAAAAAAAGGGGGGGAAATGGGAGAGAAAAAGGGGGAAGGAAAAGGGAGGGGGGGGGGGGGGAAAAAAAAGGAGTGGGGAAAAAAAGGGGGGGGGGAAAAAAGGGGGGGAAAAAAAAAGGGGGGGGGAAAAAAGGGAAAAAAAGGGGGGAAGGGGAAAGGGGTTAAAGAGGGGGGGGGAAAAGGAGAGGGGGAGGGGAGGGGGAAAGGAGGGGAGAAAAGGGGCCCGGGGAAAAAAAATAAAAAAAGGGAGAGAGAGAGGGAGATGGAAAAGGAGAGGAGAAGAGAGAGAGGGGGGGGGGGGGGGCCCCCCCCCCCCCCCCCCCTTTTGGGGCCCCCTTTTAAAAAGGGGGGGGTTTTTTTTTTTCCCTTTTTAAAAAAAACCCCCCTTTTTTTTTCCCCGGGGGTTTTTTTCCCTTTTCCCCCAAAAAAAGGGAAAAAACCCAAAAAAAAAAGGGGGGGAAAAAAAAGGGGGGGCTTAAAAAGGAGAAAAGGGGGAGGGGGGGGGGGAAAAAAAAAAAATTTAAAAGAAAAAAAAAAAGGGGGGGGGGGGGGGGGGGAAAAAAGGGATGTTTTGGGGCCCCCCCGGGGGGGGCCCCCGGGGGAAAAGGGGGGAAAAAAAAAGGGGGGGGGGGGCCCCCCCTTTTTTTTTTCCCCCAAAAAAATTTGGGGGGGAAAAAAAAAAAAACCCCCCCCCCCCCCCCCTTTTTTTCCCCCAAAAAAAATTTTTTTGGGGGGGGGTTTTTTGGGGGGAAAAAAAAACCCCTTCCCCCCCCCTTTTTGCCTTCCCCCTTTTGGGGGGAAAAAGGGGGGGAAACCCCCCCGGGAAAAAAATTTTTTTTTTTTTTCCCCCAATTTTGGGGGGAAAAAACCCCCCCCAAAAAAACCCCCCCGGGGTTTGGGTTTTTTTTTTTTTTTAAAGTCTTTTCCCCCTTCCTCTTATCTTTTTTTTTTCCCCCTTCTCTCTCTCTCAGAACGAACAGGAATAAGTTACCCTTGAAAAATCAGAGATTGAGATAGATATCCAGGCTTTTTACAGCCTTATGATTTATCGAGAGACTAGATAAGAGAGGAGAGAGAGAGAGAGAAGAGAGAGAGAGAGATAGAGATAGAGAGAGATAGAGAGTGAGAGAGAGAGAGAGAGAGAGAGAGAGAGAGAGAGAGAGAGAGAGAGAGAGAGAGAGAGAGAGATAGGCAGATGATGATGATAGCTTTGACTATATTTTCATTTTTACAGCCACTGCCCACTGCAGCACTCAAACAGTTTCTGATCAACTCGATCGAGGAAAGGCCAAAGACTTCCCCCCCCCCCTTGGTGTGTTTCTACACTCAAAAAGGAGAGAATGTGGTGTTGAAGAGAGGGAGGGAGAGAGATTCATATGAATATACGAATTACAACACATTCTGCGGTCTCACAACCCAGCTCTCACTTGCCTAATTAGTCCTAAGTCACGTGACTTTGAGTGAGACCGCAGAATTCATCCGGCGCTCAAAAAAACGGTGTTTTCAAAGTTTTTTGAGGTTGCACCCTAGACGGTTGCCCTAGGAGTTTCAAAAAACCCGGGAATCGAAAGAATGGACAATTTTGAGATACACACTTGACGATTTTTTTCGATTTTCTATCTCAATTTTGAGTGACAGTCTGGTAAAGAGCTCTACCCTCTCAAAAATGAAGAAAACTGAAAAATGAAGTTGTTTACGGTTTTGATCACTGCGAACCTTGTAATTAACCGTTTTTCACGGGGATTTCACTGGGCTGTAGGTGACGGTCTTGTGAATCCCACAGTGAAAAAAATTTGGAAAAATTCCGTTATTTGCTCTCTCGGCAAGCTTTTCCGTAAAACCCACTCAAATTTGCTAGTCTTTTGTGCGCAGCACACAGCAGATTCTGCGGTCTCACTATCAGCCCCTGATTATTATTATCTATATAAAGTTATATGCTGACGACTCCCAGCTCTATGTGAGTCTGGTTCCTACAGATTCTACTGGCTGGTCGGAGGCAAAGGTGGATATTGAGGAATGTCTGGCGAAGGTGAAGCGGTGGATGGTGGGACAGTGGTTGAAGTGCAACGAGGCTAAGACAGAATTCATCCTTCTTGGAAAGCGCAGTTCCTTAGGCAAGGTCACTTTCGATCCAGTCATTAACTTTGGAGGAACAGAAATCTCCCCTAGTGAATGTAGTGGAACAACCGGGAAAACCCTAGGAATTCTCTTGGATCAAAATCTCAATCTTGAACGACAGGTTAACAATGTGAGGAAACAGTGTGGATTGGCATTACGGAATCTCTGGCAGTTGCACAGGTGTTTTGATATTCCAACAAAGATAATGTTGGTCAAACAATTGATCATATCAAGAATTGATTACAGTAACATACTGTACTGTGGACTTCCGGTTCGAGTTCTCAGTGGGCTCCAGAAACTTCTCAATGCCTGTGTGCGCTTTATATACAACATCCATGGACACCAGGAAAGCTATTTGGAATACTTCAGGCAGTGCCATATCTTGCCCATCTCCTACAGACTGGACTTCAAAGCTTGTCTGATCGCCTACAAGATAGTCTATGGAACAGCACCCCGCTACCTCCAGGAAATGGTGCCACTTGATGACAGCTGGGGTCTCTCCAGGACAACAAGGATGACTAGTGTTACTGATCCGTACAGATTAAAATACCCAAAGATGACAAGCATCAACGCCAACTCTAAGTTGAGACGTAGGAGAATATCAGTGTTCCTGCCTACTATTTGGAATGAGTTACCTCTTGAGCTCAGGTCAATCCCCAATGTGGATACATTCAAGGCCCGTCTGAAGACACATCTCTTCGTTGGTGCATTTGGAGTGGGTGATGGGGAACCCGCGGCTGAGTTGTAATGTTTGTTGTAGTTGTGGAGCCTGCGGGCAATCGGTGTCATCCTCTCTCTGGCCATGCTAGTAAATCACTACCTAGTAAACTTTTTTCCCTAGCAGGTGTGAGTATAGTGTGTTTAAATTTATATCTACAGGTTTATGGGACCAGTTATTCCACCAGTTTTATAAGTCCAGTTATATCGGCTTCTATATATTGTCTTTTTCAACCAGAGTGTTTGTGTGTGTCATATATTTACTCGAGGATATACCGCTCTGATGACCAGGCGGAGCATCGCCAATATTTTGACATGTTTCCGTCAGGTATGGGCGGTATATAAGCGCGGAATATTATTATTATTATTATTATTATTATATTATAAAGCAGAGAACCTTGCAAGACAATTGGTTTTTGGGGGTTTTTAGGGCTTGCACGTGGAAAATTGACGTGTTGTTAGGGGTGTTTGGTGGGGTTTGGGGCGTGCACGTGCGTGTGTAAAGGTTTTATAAATTTGGGGGATAATAGCTGATTTGAAAGAGCTTGAGATTATCTTTCTAATGAGCCTTGGTATTTTGAAATTGGCTGAGAAATGACTGAGTTATCGCGAAAATGGTGAAAAATGAGGGAAAATGTGGGGTTCTGAACTGCTTCAGATCACATATTGAGACAGGGGTGAGGGGAGTATTCATTATGGCGTTAGGGGAGTGAATAGAGGGTGAGATGGAGTGAATAGGGGACGATATGATTCAATAGGGGCCGAGGGTAGTCAATAGGGATAAGAGGGGTCTGGGGTGAGGACTGAGGGGAGTCAACAGGGGGAAGGGGGCGTGGAGTATCATCTCGCGACCGGAGGTGCCGCGAAGCGGCGCCGTAGGGAGCAAAGTAGGCATGAGCCAGGGATCGGGATTAAAAGGAGTCAATAGGGTGTGAGAGTTTTTTGTTCTTTTGCCTGGGCTCTCTAGTTATTATTATAAACTAGTCAATATGTATTTTGGAGTTAGGTAAAAGAGATAAAGAATTTGAAGTCCAGAGGGGAATATGAGAGAGGGAGAATAATATATCTCTATGTGGGTAAAGGGAAGTGAATGCTAAAGAAAGGATTTGAGTAGTTATCCCACCGCTATTGAAACTCATGTTGATTGAAAAATTAAACAATGAAATGAATTAAAGTAAAAATGTTCCGTTAAAAAACTACACCTTGCCTCAAAAGAGCAAACCTCGTATCTCTCCCCGGGAGAATTAAATTGTCATTGAGGAAAGAAGATTTAGGCACCAGTGGGTCTGAACATTCGTAGGCTTGGGTTGGTCTTCTTCAGCCTGATCTGGGTTCCCTTGATCGCTTCCTGCTCTCTTCTGCCCATCTTCCTCCTCCGGTCATAAGCGTACCCACTGGGTTTCTTATACACCACTGCAGTACACTTACTATCCCTTAGGATGGCCTTCTCCATACTGGTGCTCCACTTCTCCAAATACTCGCTCTTCTCGTACTTTGGCATGCTCATCGTCATCTCCTTCATGAAATAGATCCTGCGGAGACCGCTCCAGTAGGAGAGGTTGTTGATCAACTCTGTATGGGGGGAGTCACAGTGGTCTAGGTACACCAGTAGGGCACCTGGTTTCATGGCATCCAGAGTCGTCTGGAGACACTCTGACACATCCTCCCCAAGACCACCCAGGGCGAATGGCAACAAGACTATGTCTGCCTGTGCGTTGCACGCTGTTTGTTTCACTGAAGGCTCACCACCCGCGAAGTACCGAACATTTCCACCCTCTAGTTTCTTCCACAGGTTCTGCACATAGCTGTGCTGGGGAGTCTTGGCTCCCTCTTTCTTCAGCATGCTCAACATGGTCTTGGCAATACCCTCCCATTGTTCATTTCTTTCAGACACAGAAGCGGATACCTTGGGTCTGAGTCCAAACCGGTGCAGCCACATTAGAACCCCGACAACATCACACCCAGGACCACCACCCATACTGTAGACATTAACAGTTCCCCAATCAACTCCCTGCATAAGTTCATTGAACACTGTAGTACGGGACTGGAGGTTGGTGCAGGCAGAGTAGGCATCAGTCAGGACACTGTTTACTAGATACATTCGCTGAGCACCGTGGATTAGGGTGTAGGCAACACGAGATGCAGCATCGGGGAACTCTCGGTTAAAGGTGGAGATACCTGTCACAGAGTTGAGCTTATCAGACTCGGCTATGAAATCTGGAACAATTTCAGGGTTTGATTCAAGTAGCTTTTCGATTACATCCCTGATAAAGGCATACAAGGAAGGTCTGGGGTCATCAGAAGCAGGTTTAGTGTCTTTAATATCCTTAGAGTCCTTCTTCACATCAGTCACCACCTCTTTCACTTCTTCTTTGACCTGTGTTGTGTCTCCTGCTGTAGCCATTTTGTTTACACCTACCGGCTACAATGGGGTTAGTGCAGCACTAGCTATTAATGAATCAATAAGCAAATAAGCAAACTCAATCAATAAGCAAACTGTAGACGACTTAGGTAACCATTCATCAGTTAAGTAATATTGGCAAAGTTTTTAATGATGCAAAGAGCTCTCGACACTCAATAGAAAAATGGTGTCCACTGTCCTTGAAACTTTCAGTAGTTTGTAGTTTAACATCCAGAGCGTTAGAGGTTGGTTGTTGGGGTGGCCCATGCCTATCGCCGATATTGGTCAGGTCAAATTTATGGCGACATTGCTAGAATAGGAAGAAGGCCAATTTGGCCTTCCTCCTATTCCTCCTATTCTAGCAATTTATTTTTAGATTTTTGACCACTTGTTAGCATGTTACACAGGACTGGGTAAATACGGAAAGTCAAAGGGACTGCGGCTCGAGCCTCGATCTAATCAACGCCGTCAATAGAAAAAAGTTTGCGTACATTTTCAAACGGCGGTGGGGCCTGGGGTGTAGGCCGTACTCCGTAGGGGCAGAGCCACCTCAAGCGGGTTCCGTAAGCTATAAGCGCTGGTAGAGGTCGATGGGACCAAGCTGCAAGCCCATCGAAAATATCGAGCGTTTGTAGGGCCTTTTTATTTTGACGACCCGAGCGTGTTAAAAAAAGACTTGAAATTTGAAATCTGAAATTTTTTTGGAACATCTGAATTGATGGGAAAATGTGTCGCAATTGTTGTAACGCGCGAAGTGTGGCCGGCTAAAACGCTGCCAAAACGTCACTGCGCGCTGAAAATTTTGACGTCGCGATTTTTCGCCCATAACAAATTTTAAACTTTTTTGGGCCAAGGCCACTTTTCTTCTTTCACTAAAGTCGGATTTTTTGAAACTGTCACCCCAAAATGACCGCGCATGTGAAATTTATCAATTTTGACGCGCACACCACACGTTAACATGTGATGTGACGCGCAAAAACATTCCGCGCACGAAAAGGGGGGTGACAGTTTCAAAAAATCCGACTTTATACTCCATTTTTTTTCAACTGTTCACCCCCCAAAGTCGTGCGCGGAATTGTTTTGCGCGTCTATCACATGTTAACGTGTAGCACGCGCAGCGTAAATTAAAATATCGCACGCGCACGAGTTGAGGGGTGAACAGTTGAATAAAAATGGAGTTTAAGGAACCATAATAAAGTTCAAGAGCCTCCAAGAGCACCCAAGAGCGTACCCGATCGAAGAGAGACCACACCTGAGAGCGTACCACACCCAAAAGAGACCACATCCAAGAGCGCACCACCTCCAGAAGACACCACTTCAAGAGCGGACCACATCAAAGAGAGCTCCCCATCCAGAAGATACCACGCGCAGGGGACACCACGCGCAGAAGAGACCAGCGCGGCGTTGTATTTGCGCGTGCGGTCTCTTCTGCGCGTGGTGTCCCCTGCGCGCGGTATCTTCTGGATGGGGAGCTCTCTTTGATGTGGTGCGCTCTTGGAGTGGTGTCTTTTGGAGGTGGTACGCTCTTGGATGGGGTGCGCTCTTGAACTTTATTATGGTTCCTTCTTTCACTTTCACTTCTACTGCAGCCAGATGATCGAACTGCAATGTGTATGAGACTCATTGCGATTAACTCTGCATATGGTTACCCCTTAAACGACTCCAATTACTTCAAAATGCAGCCACACGCTTCATACATGGTCAAAGAAGCAGGAGAGGGGTCACAGAACTAAGGAAGAAGTCGCACTTTCTTCCCGTAAAACATCGTATCGAGTTTAAAGCATGTCTGATGATATACAATGCCCTAAATGGTAGATCCCCAAGCTATATGACAGAAATGATCCAAAGGAGGCAAACAAAAGCTAAGCGACTCAGAGTAGATGAAGATGTTTCAAGATTAGAGGAACGTCATACCAAGTACAAGGTCACTGAAAAAGCTTTCAGTGTCACGGCACCGAAACTATGGAACAAACTGCCAAAGTACATCAGAAACAGTGAATCCGTGGTAACTTTCAAAAAATCACTAAAGACCTACCTGTTCAAACTTGCCTACGACTAATTTCCTTCCTCTTTACTCCTGGAAACTCTGACATATCCCACCATCCACTTGCTGCCCTCCAACATCCATCATCCTCAACACCCTCTATTATCCTGTGCTACCGGCTACCCCCTTCATCAGTCCTACCCCCTCCTTCATCAGTCCTACCCTCCCTCATCAGTCCTACCCTCCTTCATCAGTCCTGCCCTCCTTCATCAGTCCTACCCTCCCTCCCTCCTTCATCAGTCCTACCCTCCTTCATCAATCATCAGTCCTACCCGCCTTCATCAGTCCTACCCTCCTTCAACAGTCCTACCCTCCTTCATCAGTCCTACCCTCCCTTCTTCATTAGTCCTACCGTCTTTTTCAGCCCTGCCCTCCTTCATCAGTCCTATCCTCCTTCATCAGTCCTACCCTCCCTACATCCATCCTTGTCCCTATAGCACTTCAACATTCCTAAACACTCTCCATCATCCCTATCCTCCACCATCCAGAGTTAGGAGAGTGACCATATTTATTTACCAGAGTTAGGTTAAGTTTTTTTTTTTGAGAATATTTGTTCGTTGGTGTGTGAATTCTAAATAGACAATATCTTGGCTTTTGAGATGTAGGGTAGAGATGAGGGTAAAGAGAATTGGCCGAGTATGGGCCAGGAGAAATCAGTTACCCGAAACGAATCGTGTGACGTGCACGCCAAACGAAACGAATGAAAACACAGCTAACGCAGCGTACCCAATATGAACATTTGAAAGTGGTGAAATACTGTTGAAAAAATGCAACCTGTGTAAACGTAATGGATTGTCTAATCTTAATATGCTCAATGTTCAAACCGCGTGTGTGATTAGGTGATAACGATATGCTATTTATAACTTTATACCGTTTTTAGGTAAATATTAGGTTTAATTTACATCCTTTTTGTGGTGAAAACTTTTTAATTAATTTATTATACCGACTAATCTTGACAATGTTTGTAAGTTTGTGACGTGTGAAGGCGTTGTGTTTTGGTGCGTGTGTGTGTGTGTGACGTGTGTGTATGTGTGTGACATGTGTGTGTGAATTTGAGGAGCAAGCTATAGTTAGTTAACTTATTAAACTATTTCTAACTTAATAATTAATTAACTTAGTTATTTATTTTTTACTGTTAAATCTACCCATTGTATTCTATCCATATAGTTATTAGATCATTGTTTCTGTGCCTACTGTCCATCTCAGTCGCAAGCCCGCTTTAGGTAACTGCTGAAGCTCTAAGCCTCTCAGCCTTGTAGGATATGTATGACTTGTTTGTATATGTCTATAGTGTGAGAGCGGGACGAGTCACTTATATGACTCAGATATAAATATTGAAGTTCATTTTCATTTTCATTACTCTCTTCGGCAGTCTCTCCTCGGCTTTTGAAAAGTGACGCCAATCGTGAATCGGTGTTGGTGTACAGTGTACTGTTTGCGTGGGAAAAAAATCACTTTCACTTTGATTTTTGAAGTTTTAGAGTAAATATACATTCTACATTACGATTCATTCTTTAGCTTTGAAGCTTTTTAAAAGTAGTTCGACTAAAAATTTCCATTCAGGATCTATGCTGGTATGCCATCGCCTTCAAAAACGCAATTTAAGGTGATAATTCCTTCATCGTACAGTAAAACGAAGCGAAATTACTGCCAGAAAAGTCCGGAAAATATAGTTTCTACTTTTCACAACCTTTCAATTGACGAAGACCGCCATTTTGATCAGAAACTTGAAAAATACCGTTCAAAAGCGCCTTTGAAACCCCTTGGACTTAGATCGTTATCGAATGATCGGTTAAAACCCACTGATCGGCTTGGTTGTAATAAGAATGAATCATCTGGAGGTCAGGACAATGCTTCGGTGACAGAGACACTTCAAAAGTGCTCACATGGCCGAGTGAAGTACGATCGTGGGAACAGCTTGATAGAGGATGACACCCCAACGTTTGACAAAATAAGCAACCAGCGGGCGCTTCACAAATTGTGCTCAAAAGAAAACTTAGTAGAGTTACCAAAAACACGTCGACTTCGGGGTCGGACTGCCCGGTCCCCCTTGAAATATGAGGATACCATCATTGAAAGGACATTAAATTCATCTCTGGCTGCCATTGATTCTCTAGAGGTCCTAAATGATACACAATCCCTTCGGGCAATTGAACGACAGTCGAAGCGGAGCAGTACTGTAAGTGCTATATCGTATTACTAATTTTAAATTTCATCAAAAAAACATAATAAATGTTTTCTTTCTTCTTTATTATACACACGCGGGGTGTGGAGAAACCTGAAACAGGGTCGAGCAAGGCAACATTGGAACTTGTTTTAGGGTATCGTAGAACGGGCGATAGAAAGGCAAGAGGAACATTTTCGGTGCTCTGCCAAACAATCACTAGACCGGTTTGAGGAGAGGAGTGAGCGGTCCCGTGAAAAGATAGCTAGCCAAGTTTCTGAGCTCCAACAGAGGACTGAAAAACGGTAGGTTATACATTATATTTTTTAGTTTCACTTTCAATTTAGAGAATAAGGATTGGTTGATTGTTTATTAGCCGCGTATCAATGAGAAAGGTTTTTTCTCCTTCCGGCTGTATGAAAAGAGTAGGCGGGTTTTTTTGTAGAAGAACAATGCAATAAAACCCTTTCTACTCATTTCGTACTTTCAATTTAGTTTCACTTTCATTATTATATCCACTTGCATAACACCAGCTGGTATGTTAATTTTCTAAAACACACATGTCTCCCTCTCTCAAGTCCTACACAGTTTTATACATCCCTTTTTCTTGCTATACATTGTTAAATGAAGCCAGTCGGTTCATAAATTCACTGCATACATATGGAGCAGCATTGGGTGTTCAGTTATAGCATACCCAATGAACTAACTTGTTCTGCAGAGCAGCTGAGGAGAAGAAACAGGAACAAGCAGCTCGGGCAAGTGTATCAACTTATATACTTGCTATCTCCGGTATGTATTATTCAATTATTAATATATGATAATCATTCAAATACATGCAAAAAGTGTAGTTTCATTCCTTTAGAATTTGCCACTCCTTTTTCTACTTATTTAACAGCACATTTGTTTCAGAGATTGTTACTGTTGCTAAGAAGTGCGTCTCGGATCACAGGCATCCAGAGATCGGAGCTGTGATTTCCGCGCTTGAGGGTCATGTCAGGAAATGTGAGAACCAAACTGGGGGAGCATACAATGCTGTGGCAATTGAGGTAAGTCAACTATACCGAAACTTCTGCTTTTGAATTTTTCCACTTCGTAAAATCTTGAGACGTCTATGCCTGATAGATTACTTCTCATCTCGCTATTTGGTTCTTGAGCTGAATTCTGAACTTTATAAAAAATATTCCAAAGAGAAAGAGAAAGTTTTCAAAAAATATTCCCAGTATTTATCGACTATCGCTGTAGAATTATTGTAAATGAACTGATACATCAAGCTGATGCAGTGTGTATATTATGTACACACAGGTACGTGTCTGTAGAACATGTGTTGTTTGTACAACGGTAGTTGCAGATCTCTCTCTCTCTCTCTCTCTCTCTCTCTCTCTCTCTCTCTCTCTCTCACCCTTCTCTATTTCTCTTTATGTAAGAGTGTATCGGTCGCGGTCACCGCATGAGGGTAGAAACGATCCACTCTACGTGTTACACATCGTGGGGGACATATCACTATTTTTCATTCCTTCCCAGCCCCCCCCCCCTCCATGTACTATTTGATCGTTTTTAACATCATTCTCCATCACAATTCACGACTTTACGAGTATCAATGTGGTACACACTACACACTCTGTACATTGTACATAAAGTATGACGTATAGAGAATGTACTCTAGAAATGTAATTTAAGAAATAAACGGCCTCACTATACGAACATTACACCCACATGCCGCCATGTATGTCGCATTTTTTACATTTTACCTCGCACCGTCAAACACACTGGGGGGTGGGGGCGTGTTTCCTACCATACAATTGTAATGGCTTGGAAAACATTACCCAAGGGGGTCCCCATTGGCCCTCTAACCTACCCCAGTTATCCCCTGGCGGAAATACAGGCGTAATGCCGTGTATAAATTCATACACATGAACATTAACATAGTGTTTCGAAGGAGACCAGGAAATGCCCGACTTTAGAAGGTATTCGTACCAAAAACGGAGTGCTGCTAGTATACCTGCTCCTTCATAAATACTTTTGAAGCGATATAACTCCTTCATAAATACATTTGCAGCTCTTTTTAGACCATCTGAGCTCCGACCTCCGTAATAAACAAATTGCACAGGCTGTACTTCTTAAACCACTGTGTCATGTTTGATTTGCACATGGATAATTCTCAAGTTGCACTCAGTGGCTAAGCTTGCAGCCAACACCAATCGCACAAGTTGCAACAACCTATCATTCCAACCCCTTCTCTGTCTCCCTGTCTCTCTAACCATCTCTCTCTCTCTCTCAGTCTAAAACTGCATGCAGGAAGTGGTATGTGCACAATCGGTGTGAGCGTGTGTATGTTTGTGGGAGTTGCAGTAATATATATGTAAGGAAGCAATTCGGCGGTGAATACTGGATATTATAATAATGTTTGAGGAACATTGGGGCCCGGGAGGGGTGCTACTAGGCTGTTGTGGATTATCAAATTGAACAATCTCATAATAATTCATTCCCTATATTCCAGACACAGATGAGAGTGAGGTATAACCAAGTGTTGGCCCTAGTTGAACGGTTGAATTCCGTCATTGTTCGCCTGAACGAAGAGCAACGAAAAGCAGTCTCCGAACAACAACAACAACAACAACAACAACAACCTGCTCCTCCACCTGCAGTTCCAGCTGCCCCCTCTAATACTACCCCTGCCCCAACGACATCTTTACTCCCACCCCCTGGCCCTACACCTACATATGCTGCACCTGCACAAGGTAAATTAGCAACTCAGTTACACTGAATAGGAGACCGTCTCATGATAAGCAAATAATAATACAAACCATTTGTTTCAGAGCCAACTGTTCCTGCTGCAGCTCCACTAACAACCCCTGCCCCTGCTGCAGCTGCTCCAGCTCCACCTTCAGCCCCTGATGCAGTTCCAGCTCCCCCAACTGACCCAGCGCCTGCAGCAACAACAAACCCACCTGAACCTTCACCCAGTGTACCCAGCTCTGAGGCCAGTACTGGTGGTGGGGTTGTATCCAAGGCCAATGTCGCTGAGTTAGTTGAGGCTAACATTGTTGGTAGTGCAGCTTACGAGGAGTACCAGCGGTTGGACAAACAACTGAAGGTATTTTGAGGAATAATTTCAAACACGGGAGTGTGATTTTAGGCGATAATAATTGGTCAACTTTTTGATCAAGCACATTATAATTAGCGTGTTTTGTTCATAACCCTGTCCCTCTTGCCCTCTTACTCCTAACACACGTCTCTTTTGTTTTGCGTGTGTGTGTAGCTATTGAATAATCAAAACTCTGTAAGACCCTTTATTGTCGTTAGTAGCTCAAGAGCTCTCTCCAGTTCATATTCCCCGTTCTAATCCTCCCTCCATGTCCCTATTTATTATTGCCATCCTCTGATCTAACCCTCCCTCTAGGCCGTGGAGACGGGGCTACAGAACTTCCTCAAACAAACGGACAAGGATATTGTCAAAATGAGGTCACAACTCAAACTAATCACTGTGACGCCCATCAACACAATCAGTGCCAGCAGCCACGACCATATGGCCACAAAGGTAGGTCTACATTTGAAACTATCAGGGAGTAACCAACTAGCATGCTGTACTGGATATTGTATGGTGTAGTTGTGTGTGATGTTGTATAATGTATAAATTGGGTATATTTTGTACATTGTGTAACTGAGTAATGAGAGGAGTGTTGAGGTGTATTTAACTGTACAATAAGACACACACATGTGTTCCTGAAATTGTAATAAGAGAGATCATATTTCAGAAACATCTGCAGTATGCTGCTATGCCAGTATAATATGTGTGTGGAGAGAGATTCCACTGATAGGAGAGAGAGAGTAGTCATCAGTACTCTATATAGAATGCATGTGTAAATGACATATTGTGTACATGACATGTGCAGTACAGTCGGACCCCGATTCACCGGAACCCCGATTTACCGGGAGGATAAATTTCCCACGATTTAGGAAATTAACGGTATTTGACCCCGATATACCGGACACCCCGATTTACCGGACAAAACCCTTTCCCCCGAGCATCCCGGTAAATCGGGGTCCGACTGTACATGAAATGGGAGTTTAATGATGCGGGAAGCCTCAAAGAATGGTTTCCAGGATAGCTACTTTCGTGGGTTCATTTATAATCGATGCATTTTATTCTGGGCATACAAGGTCATTACAATAGAAAAAACTGCCCTAGTAATACATTCCAATATCATAAGTAGCTGGGGGAATTATGCCCTCCATCTTTCTGATCCACTTTCTGTGCATTGTACTACTTTCCCAATTTGCACTTACCAAATTAAGCTAGTTAATCAAAAATTCTCTTTGATCACCCTTTCTGACCTCTCGCAGGTAAAAGAGATTTCTGGTATTCTCCGTGGTAAGAAAGTTACACGAAATATGCAAGTAACCGATTCAGGGATAAATTCCACTACCCTAAACTACTGTACACTTACTGCAGCCATCAAGTTTGTGGTACGTTCGGAGGCTTGGTTTTGGTTAAGTGCGAGAAAGGAACGTATTTTAAGTAGTTTTACATTACCAACGGATACAATTCATAGCAGTCTGATATTGTTTTCAACACATTCACACAGGAACAAGCGTGCGAGCAAGTAGGGAACGCAGAGAACCTCATCCCAGCATACAGCTTTGGGACGGTGTTAGCTGGGATCTGGCAGCAGAATGCTCTGTTTGGGGAGTTATTCTTGGCGCAGTTACACCGGCACTGTCCCTACACTGTCCCTGCTTATTGGAGTAGAGGGAAGGAGGAGAGTAACCACGAGTATCTCAAGTAAGGGCTATTATTGTTGGGCCCTGGATGTTGCCTGGTTTCTATAGAAATTGAAAAGTTAAGAGGAAGGATACTAAAATATATTGGGAGAGGCAGGTCTGCATATATGCAGACCTGCCTCTCCCAATCTTCATCAATCTCTGTCTCTTTCCACCCATCCCTGCCTGACAATATCGCTTTCGTCTTTCAGTTTCGTCTTTCACTTGAATGTCCTCTCTCATTCCCCACATATCCCTCTCTCCTCCCTCTCCCCACATACATATGATATCTCTCTCTCTCCAAGCCAGCAAAGTGCTTGTGTAGTAATTCCAGTCCAGATCTAGTGTTGATAGCTCCATACACCAAACCTTACATCACCCACCCCTTACTATATGCTGGTGTAGTAGATTATTGATCAATTTTATACGCTTTTTATTCACATGTCAACACACATCAACTTTTTCTTGATAGAACCTATATTTTAAAATCAATTCATATTGCGTCTAATTAGAATAACTCTAGTGTACAGGTCCAACACTCTCTACCTTGAAGCTAGCACCTCGCAAAACCCAACAAACTCTATCTCTCTCCAGGCGGCTGGGTTACTCTGAGGTGGACGGTAAGTTGGAGGAGAAGGAGAAATTCCTAAAAAAGATGGAAGGGTGCATAAAGTTGTACGGTGCTGTTATCACTGCCACACCCCCTTACCAGGGAAAGGTGGGTCTTGAACTTTTTTAACTTCTTTTTTCATCACTTTATCGTTTTTACATACATGTACCTATCACTCCAGTCTTGAACTTCAAATCAAATTGTTTTACACTATTTGCAGTAAATCTTGAGAACATTAATCGTTGCATACGCGTTACATACATAATGATATCATGATGTTTTACACACCAATTACACTCCTACAAAGGACAAAGGTGTACCTCAATATATGTGTCTGCCAGTCCCATTGTTCAATATTCTTTTTTCACATCCATTGCGGTAAAAGTTAGCTTGTAACATTGTTAGTGGCGTGGCGGCTGTTACTAGTTCCCCCACTATATTTTAGTGGAGCTTATTTTCTGTAATGTATGTTTTTTGTCGTTGCTCATTACATTCCGTCGCTGCAATGAAACTGCACAGAACAGTCCTACTCAAAATTATATTCTCTGACTAATTTGATTGTCTAACTCAGATTAATACGAAAATAGCCACAACTATTATATCTCATCTTACTACTACCGCCGCATCCGGCTTACTCTCCTTGGATTCTTTTTTGGGTTTTTCGTAGTTTTATCTCAGGCTGTTTTGTGTATACTTTACACACATTGGCTGACACAATAAAATGTAACACACACTCCCTACACCAGGTAAGCCCATGCGGGATATCACATGGATGGATTTGGCTGTCTCGGGTGCTCAATATGCAGCCTATCCCTGATATCACTGCAACGGTGCTGCACGCATTCCTGGTGACATCATCCCACGCCATGGCCAGGAAGTACGGGACTCAGTTCCTGAAGTTGTTGGACCTCATGCATCGCGTGTATCTTCCAAAGTAAGTGCTTTATGATGTTAGTAACACCTCATTAATAAAACAACCCAGAAATGGTCTAAAGTAAAGTTCAGGCATCCACTAGTGGATCACTAACATCCCCCTCTCTCTCTCTCTCTTTCGCAGGATGGAAGAGGTATCAGAGAATTTCGGCCCTGTAACTCGACTTAAGTTATTCCTTGAGAAGGCGATCAAGGATCGCTCATTCCCTGATCCTGATGGGGTGATTACGGAACATATTATTCCCATTTGAAGAAGAAGTAAGGAGGAATTGATATTACAAACTGTTGATCAGTGTTTGGTAGCGAGGATGAATTTTTACCGGTTTTAATGTCACATATTTTTACCCATGATTTTCAGTATTATTTATATTTTGACGACCAATAATTATCTCGCCCTTTCTCTTTTTTTTACTGCTGCTGATACCCCGCCTTGCTCGTACCCTCTCACTTCTCAGACAATATCAATGATTCCCTACGAAAAACAGGCCTTACTCGACCTCGCCTCGGAGGATTGTTTACTGATATTCGGCGATGGGATCCTATACGAGAATATCCTCCTTGGTTTCCTTGAATCCCACCTTGATCCAGGGAACCTGGTCCTCGTTGTGGAATGTCCACAACACCTAGAGGATTGGCTGATTGCCAAAATGTCCACATCGCCCCATCCTCCTCATAAGATTACCGCAGAAGTAACGATCGATAAACGGGCGGAGCACTATCTTGACGGAGGGGTTAACTTTATATCCCGAAGGATTCTGGTTATTGATCTCCTCCAAGACAGACTACCGGCTCATCTTGTCACAGGGAATGGTGTTCCTGAACGCACATTTTGTGTCAGATATCTCAATCGAAAGTTTCATAACAAGACTGTACAGGAAGGGAAACACGAGTGGTTTTATAAAAGCATTTTCAAGTTCTCCAAACGGGATTTCCCGTGGTGTCCAAGTAGAACAGACTCTGCGTCATTTATTTCTTCCCCGATTTCACCTTTGGCCACGGTTCCATGCCAACATTAGCGAGACGGTGGATGCTCACAAGTGTGAAGTGATTGAACTTCACATCCCACTTTCTGAGCCAATGAAAGCTGTACAGGCGTGCCTTGTTGAGCTTCTTCAGTTCTGTTTGAAAGAACTGCGCCGGTTGATTCCAAGTATAGAGGCAGATAACTTTTCTATTGAAAACGCAGTGTGTAGAAACTACTACCGGTCCCTGAAGAACCTTCTAAAGCCTGTTTGGGGGAACCTAGGAACAAACACTAAACAGCTTCTTGAGGACGTTGGCACGATCTCATCACTAAACAATCAGCTGACGCAAGAAAACGCAGTCAAGTTTCATGAAGCTGTCCGGAAGTTACGGCCTATTGGCCACAGCCGACAGAACTCATTCTCGCTTTGGATGTTCACCGATTCATTTGAGCGGCTTCTACGGGTCAGCAACCAAAGGGTGTCAGATGCAGAGGAGAAGGATTCAAAGATTGAGTTGTCCCAAAAATGGGAAGCGGTTCAAGAAGTACTAGCAGAAATAAAAAGCGACACGTCTAACCAGAGTATTCTGTTCTGTGTCTCTACTGTGGCTACTGCAAGGCAGGTTGTTCGCTACATAAGACAGGGAGAAATCGCCTCGTTGAAGGAGGAGCTAAGTTTGTCGCAACTGAAAGGTCCTCGTGAAGATATTGAGGAGGTTGAAAATGAAAGCGGTGATTTTGGGCTGGAAACCTCTCATAACATTCATTTTCTTATCAGCAACCGGTATACGATGATCCAGGAACATTTGGCAGCTCTTAACCCCACTTACGCAATCCTCTACGATCCAGATCTGTATCTTATCCGGTCTTTGGAGATGTTCCGGTGCCGTAGGCCTGGAAAACCCCTTCGTATTTACTTTCTTCTCTACGATAATTCACTGGAGGAGCAGCGGTACCTGACACAGATATCTCGTGAAAAAGAGAGTTTTGAGAGGTTGATTCACCTGAAGAGTACCCTCCCCGTGCATACAGACCAAGATGGGAAGCGAGGACTGAACCCCCTTCTGGAAAGAGGTGAGAAAAGTCTGAAATTCGCTGATTTAGAACAAGAGGAAGACACACGGAGAGAGAAGAAAAATGAGAAATATCCTAAAGTTATTGTAGATATGCGTGAGTTCCGGAGTTCGCTTCCCTCCATTCTCCACAAGTCTGGCCTGGACATCGTTCCAAAGACTATCGAGATTGGGGATTACATCCTCACGCCCGACACTTGTGTTGAAAGGAAGAGTATTCCTGATTTGATCGGCTCTCTATCCAGTGGCCGGTTGTTTCTGCAATGCACGGCCATGTGTGCCAGCTACAAGCACCCCATCCTGTTGATTGAGTTCGATGAAAGTAAAGGGTTCTCGCTTCAGAACTACTCTGCTGTAGGAGACTCCGTAACATCTTCATCACTCCAGACCCAACTTGCACTTCTCACCCTTCATTTCCCTGGACTCCGGATGCTATGGAGTCAGTCCGAGTATACGACTGCCAGCATGTTTCGTGAGCTAAAAAAGGGTAAACCTGATCCGGATACCAAGACTATTCCGTCAACTGACACCGCTGAGAGTTGCAGTGGTGAGTTTGACCAGAGTCTTATCAGCACACTACTAGAGTTGCCCGGTGTAACGCATGCTAACTACTTCCTACTGGCCCGACGATACCCAACACTTTCAGCTCTAGCACGCTCCCCATTGGATGAACTCAGTGCTGTCCTGGAGAGTAAGGAGAATGGAAGGAAGTTGTTTGAGTTTCTAAATAGAAACGAGCCCCTAACTGCTACAGAGACTGTGAAAGCAACATCTGCGAAGAGTAAATACTCAAAATTTAAGAAGTTCAAGAAGTGATGCAATGTAGTTTTTATTATCATGTACATTAATTTATATTTTTATTTTTTAACAAGTATATAATTCATTATTCAATGTTTGACACCTTGCTTTTGATATATGATATAAAATATACAATGTATGTCATGCACTGTACTGCTTGCAAGAACGAGTAGGTGAACATGAGTGTGTCTACTCCCATAGAAATCGTGCTATCATGCATTAGGAACAAAGTGAACTTACTTTTGTAGTAGTACACAGTTCCACAATGTGTGTGCACTCCTTCTTTTATCACCCTGCTTACTACACTACACGTTACTACTCTCCCTCTTAATATTTGGGCCTATTTCTGGAAAGACCTTTGTAGATCTTCAGAAAAATAGGCCTCTGAAACACACTAAGTACTTTGAAGTCCGTCTTCTATAAAAAAGAGGTCTGAGAATTATGTATACGCATTACGCAATATGTTGATAGAATAAGTTATGAGAACGCAGACGAGAGAACGTAGATTTATCATACATTATGTATGTATAAGGGGAGCAGATAAACCTAAATTAAGACATAGAGGAAGGAGAGATATTCTAAATTCTAATGCATTTACATCATGAAATCATGGTCCTTTAGTCTTCCATTAAAATGTATGCTGGTTTTGCTGTCACATTAACATTTCCAAATATGAAATAAACTAAATGCATTTAGTAACCGCAGTTTCTCCAGCTCCCATTTTCTTTTTTAGGGAATTCTCCCTGTTCAGATGATAAACCTTACCCCTTGTTGTTTGTTGTCCAGATATATCCGTGCTACTTTTGACTTTTGAATTCCGAATTCCCTCCAACCCCAACCCACCCCTTTTTAGTGTCCGTTACCCGTTACCCGATACCCCATTTTACTAACCCACCAATTCTTCCCTTTTAGCTCACATCCATTAGCTATACACCTCTCTCTCTCCACACCTCCTACCACGTGATATGAAGTTTATCTACCGAGCTGTTCTCGCGGGAGTCATGATGCTAGTCCTCTTAATCTACTACTTCGGTTTTTACAACGAGGAATCCCTTCCTAAAATGGATTATATTAGCGATAGATTCGGCGAGGAGTGCGAGTACCAAGGGACAATATATAAGGAGGGCCAAGTGTTTACGCAGCCCTGTAAGGAGTGTTACTGCTCCTTTGGTCAGATTGAATGTGCTGAGGTGCACTGCCACGAAACTAAGAACACCTTAGGAATGGATCTGATACAGAGGTCTATCCAGGTGTTGATACCCACCCATGTGAGGGTCTTTCCCGGGACTGTCGCGGTCATGAACTCAGTTCTTGAGAACACCAAGTCGCCGGTGAAGTTCACCCTAGTTCAGTATGAGCACAACCAGTTTGATGAGAAACACTTGAGGAACTGGATATCAGGGTCCGGGGCGAGGTTTGCTAACTATCGAATTGTTCCCAATAATGAGGACTTGTTCTACACCGAGGGCAAGTTTAGTGAGTTTTTCCAGCAACTTCGGTTGATAAAAAAGTCACAACGAGATCGGTTTAAGAAGGTGATTAAAGAGATGAAAGGGAATGTAACTGCAGCCCTTCTTGTCCTCTCTGACCTGCTACCACAGGAGCACAAAGTCATTGTCTTGTCGAGTAACGTTATCGTCAAATCCGATATCGCCCAGTTTTTCAATCTAAACATGGGCGAATACAAGGTGGGAGCCATCAATTCCTGCCACGGGTACTGCCACTATTCAACCTTCTTCTCCGATTACTTTAGGGACTCAATTCTGGAGCCCCGGGAGATAAAACCCACCGAATGTGCACTGTCGGTGGGGGTGGTTGTGGCTAATTTAGACTTGTGGATCAACACGGAAACTCAACTCAACATGTACACGCTCTACCTTTCCCTCCTCAAGCGGAGCTCCGAAATGTGGTCCCTAGGACAAGAAAACGTGTTCCTTTCCTCCTTTTTGTTACAGTTCGCGGGCAGGTTTTATGACCTCAATAACAATTGGCGAATTTGTAGCCTCTCCCCCGAGCACGTGCCACGTGCATCTCAGCTGGAGCAGGCGGAGGTTATAAATTGGGGCAGTCAGTTGCCATGGACGTTAGAGCCAGACTCTCCCTCACTAATGCTGTGGAAACAGTATTACCACCCCGATCCGACGGGACTTTACCGGTTGTCACAGGGCAGGTAGCGATGGGCGGGATAGTGGGATATATTCACGATGATAGTTATATGTTGTGTTTCGGGGGTAGATAAAGCAACAAGTGTTTATATAGTTGTGTGATCTGTCAGACTGTCAGCAAGATGATATCAGCAGAGCTATTCTTATCTTCGCCCTGTCTAATAATACCAGCTCAAGGTTTGGGCCATCACCGTCTTGTGTTGTTTCTTATCTTGAGCCAGGTACTGGGCGAAGACTAAAACTATACTACTCGCTAGCCATTGTAAATCCATTCAGTCAAATTTTGGTTTTTTATATAACTACGTTCTTTGGTTTTTATTGTAGTAGCTTACTGTACATTGAACTGTGAGTATACTGAGTATGTAAACTGGTTTGAATGGAGCTTTATGCATAAAGTTTAATGGAATGTGGTCTAACAGAATTTAATCTAGGATGATTATGCGTGTGCCATAGAAACGGTATTTCAGCATCTCAGTTGTAACCATGGATACCAAAAGTTACATGTTGTGTTCATATTCAGAGAGCACCGTGTCCTCTTGATATTTGATCCATAAAATTAGTTTCTCTCTACCTATCGTTTCTTGGGGTCAGTAGTGTATTACGCATGTTTTTAGTCAGATCTAAAGTTTAGTAGGGAGGGGTCTAGTCTAACACACAAAATGAGCATTTCAATACCAGGAACCAACCGAATCAGGAAATACTGGTCCCTGATTGGCTGATAACCAGTCACGTGACCTAAATAACGAGTTTTGATTGGTTGTTTACTTGTGTCGGTTGGTTCCTGTTCCATACTCACTTTCTTGTGTGCTGACTAGATCCCCCCTTTAAGAAGTTGTTTGTCTCTTGTATGATGTGATTATCCTGTAGATCATAAGAAAAAAAAGCTATGTGTGTGTTTTTGTAAATGAAGTTCGTTGTTAATTTCGATCTGTTGAAGGATGAGGGGCCCAGGATGAGCGAAGGGGTATGAGGGGGTAACCAGGGGTAATTATATTGGTAACCAGGGGTAACTAGCCACATGACCGATCAGCATGACTGTTGATGTTTCTCCCCAATTCTTCCTCTCTCAGCGCCATGTGCTAACATCACAAGCATGCATGATAGAAAATGGAGGCCAATTGTTGAGATATAAAGTGAAAGGGAAAGTAAGTGGGGGAGGGACAGCACATGACACGTATGATACATGTGTGATTGCAAGCTTCACACGAGACCGTTCTTGCTTCTTCAGCAGTCAATATATGTGAGCTGACCTGTGTTTTTGTGTTTTTAACAATGTGTGTGTGGGCGTGTGTGTCTATGACGTCATTATGACGTCATGACGAGAGGTGTGTCACTAGTTACTACTTTGTTTCTGGGGAGTTGTTTGAAAGGGTGGTATAATACGGAGAGAGAGAGAGAGAGTTTGTTTTGTGGGGATACAGGCAACATGTTTTAATATACATGGACTTTGTCTTTTCAGTCGATGTAAATCTGAGTCGTTTTCTTGTGTTCCTTCCCGATTCCCCGATATATTTGTAAGAAACTGTACGTCTCTTCTTCTTTACCCCTGTTCAATTCTAAAACCGGGAATCTCCCAGCTCCCTGGTAATCTTCACTCCCCCGTTTTAAACCCCTTCGTTACTCCCCCGTTTTAAAATCCCTTCACTCCCCTCTCTGTAGACATGGATGGAGACCCTGATTTCGGCGGGCAGGTCCTGGTAGAGAGGAGTGGAGCATACGAGCTTGTGGATTCCCGGCTCCTAACCCCTGATTTGGTATGTTGTGATTTGTCTCTCTCTAGACAATACTTCATTCACCGTAACCACACGTCACATACACATTTAATATGCATGAGTGTCCCTGCAATATCAAATCGTTTTTTCGCTTAACTATCAGTCCTTTGCTGTATGTGTGTTAGATTTATACCCCCTGGTCTCATAATTTAGGACCACTCTGTATAATCTTGCTAAACTATGCCTAATGTCACAGTTACTGTTACCCACGAGGAGGTTCTCATATGGAAGGTATAGATTTGAGCTATTGAAGCATTGAGCATTTGGGTTTTTAGTCTTTGCTGAATTGAGCATTTGGGGTTTTTAATCTTTAATGTCTTTTATTATACCAGCTGAAATAGTGAGAACTTTTCCTGCTTTTTGAGTAGAAATTAATCTGTCTTTTTATATCATCTTATCTCTATTCTCTAACAAATCATAATCACACCGTGGTGTGTTCTAAACCTGACACAATATTTCAGGTTGAGAGATCATCTCCACTGATGAGTTCCTCCTCCTACTCTCCTCAACCACGTGATGAGGAACAAGCACCACCACCTTCTGAAGCTACTCCTTCATCTGAAACTACTCCTTCGTCTGAAGCTGCATTACCTTCTCCAAATGAGCAGTCGTCTCTACCTCCCCGACCACCCCAGCTCTCTTCACCACCACCACCGGTACACCCTCCCCCGAGACCCTCATCAGCAGCGGTGGTCAGCACTCCCTCAAGACCCTCATCAGCAGCGGTCAGCAAGCGTCCTGGATCAGCAGCAACCCGACCTGGGTCTGCCAAGTCTTTGAATTCATCTGCATCCCAGCCTCAGCTGTATAAAGATCATTATCGACAATTTGAGAGAACCATGCCCAAACGGTAAGATAGTTAGATCGAGGGGAAGGGTGGTTTGTTGTCTTTTCCAAGCTTTATACTGCGCTAAAGTCGATCACATGTTACTTTCTAATCGTAACCCAAACTCTAGGTCTCGGCCAATGTCAGCTCGACCTGCCTCCAAGAAGAAGCTTCAGGAGCAAGACAGGGAGGCGGTGGAGAAGAAAGAAATGGCAGAGGCTGCATACGAGCACTGGAAAAAGAACAAGGATAGAGAAACTAGAAAAAGGTAATAATACTGATTAAAAAATTGACGTCGGTCGTATTTTCGTCGTATTTCTGCTTAGTTTTGATTGTTAAGACTGTCCTGTACGGCATGAACAACAAACAGGCGCAGCTGATCGAGTTTTCTCTTCAGAACCGGGCTGGGCACTAGATTGTATCTTTAGTAAGCATTTCCAATCTGCTTACCTCTTCTTGAAACTGAAGTCTTAAACAGAAGACCGTACATGTCGATTTCTTCTTCTTCTCTTTTGCTATCTCTCTCTCTCCCCCCTCTCTCTCTCTCTCTCTCACTCTCTCTCTCTTTCTCTCTCTATCTCTCTCTCTCTCTCTCTCTCTCTCTCTCTCTCTCTCTCTCTCTCTCTCTCTCTCTTTCTCTTTCTCTCTCTCTTGCTATTTCTCTCTCTTGCTATTTCTCTCACTTGCTATTTCTCTCTATCACTCAGTCTCTCTCTCTCTCTCTCTCTCTCTCTCTCTCTCTCTCTCTCTCTCTCTCTCTCTCTCTCTCTCTCTCTCTCTCTCTCTCTCTCTCTCTCTCTCTCTCTCTCTCTCTCTCTCTCTCTCTCTCACTCACTCTCTCTCTCTCTCTCTCTCTCTCTCTCTCTCTCTCTCTCTCTCTCTCTCTTTCCTCACAAGCTGTTATAACACGTCGTGGACGACTACGAGAGATTGTACGCACTGCATACAAGCATCCTTTCAGACATAGAGATTGGGATAGAGAGAGAAAGAGAAAGAGGGGGAGAGAGTGGGAGTAGGATTGAGAAAGAGAGAGTGGAATAGAGAAATGAGCTCTTCTTGTTCGTATAAAGAGAGAGAGGACTGAGGGAGAGAGTAAGAGAGAGGGAGAGAGTTAGAGAGAGAGAGAGCCCAGGAGAACGGAGCTTCTCTCTCGTTAGTTGCCATGCTCTCACAGTCTTACTTGTAACATATATCATCTCTCCTCATTGCACTTTGATATATAGCATGGCATCTACAGCTGCTGCAGGTGGTAGTGAGGCTAACAATCCTCCTAATAGCGCTCCTGCCCAACCTGCTCTTACACCAGCCGCTGCCCAACCTGCTCCTGCTACACCAGCCGCTGCCCAACCTGCTCCTGCACTAGCCGCTGCCCAACCTGCTACTACACCAGCCGCTGCCCAACCTACTCCTACACCAGCCGCTGCCCAACCTGCTCCTACACCAGCCGCTGCCCAACCTGCTGCTACACCAGCCGCTGCCCAACCTGCTGCTACACCAGCCGCTTCCCAACCTGCTCCTTCACCAGCCGCTGCCCAACCTGCTCCTACACCAGCCGCTGCCCAACCTGCTGCTACACCAGCCGCTTCCCAACCTGCTCCTACACCAGCCGCTGCCCAACCTGCTCCTACACCAGCCGCTGCCCAACCTGCTCCTACACCAGCCGCTGCCCAACCTGCTCCTACACCAGCCGCTGCCCAACCTGCTCCTACACTAGCCGCTGCCCAACCTACTCCTACACCAGCCGCTGCCCAACCTACTCCTATACCCGCTGCTGCCCAACCTGCTCCTACACCAGCCGCTGCCCAACCTGCTCCTACACCAGCCGCTGCCCAACCTGCTCCCCCTACACCAGCCGCTGCCCAACCTGCTCCTACACTAGCCGCTACCCAACCTGCTCCTACACCAGCCGCTGCCCAACCTGCTCCTACACCAGCCGCTACCCAACCTGCTCCTACTAAACCAGCCGCTGCCCAACCTGCTCCTGCTACACCAGCCGCTGCCCAACTTGCTGCTCCTACACCAGCCGCTGCCCAACCTGCTCCTGCTACACCAGCCGCTGCTCAACCTGCTAAGGAAACTAAGTCTACCCCACCTAGTGATACGCCCAAGACTGTCTCTGCTGGAGGTGCCAAAACACAACCAGTTGGTAAAGAATCACTTTCTGTATTCAAACAGGATACAGGTGAAGTTATTGCCTTCTCTCCCAAACCAAAGGAATCATCATCATCTCCAGCCTTAAAACCAATTACCGCTGGTGGACAAACAAAGAAACTGCAGGCACCTGCGCCTTTAGCCCCGATCAGTACAAAACAATCGTCACTCGATAAATCACAGTCCCCATTAGCGCCAATCGAAAAGCGTCTAGGGCCCATTTCTAACAGCCAAATACCAGAAAAACAGGCACCAGCCTCTGTCTCAAAACCTGCCAACTCTGTCAGCCCGATAGACAAACCCAAATCACCGGCTCCACTCGGGCCAATCTCCAAGTCTCCGACACCATCGGGTCCAGCTAAGATATCCAATACCACAGAGACATCCCTCAAAGTTACCGGGGGAATCTCCAAACCACCCATTTCTCCGATAGAAAAATCATCCGATACGAAATCTGGTACCACTGTTTCGGCTGTTCCAGTACCTAAATCGTCCACGCCATTAGGCCCTATCGGAAAATCTAATGATAAGGCTCCATCTACAAAACCAATTAAACCCCAAACTACAGCTGTTATACCCAAACAGTCTTCTGTAACACCCGTTACTCAACCATCCGGCTCTAAACCACCTCAAAGCGCTGGGGGAAGGGGAGCTCCACCTAGACCTATCTCTAAAACGCCCAGACCTCAGTCAAAAACTCCTCGGCCTCAGGAATCTGGGCATCGTTCAATTAGTCCCTTGCGGCCCTTGACTGCAGGCAGGCAATCGAGCTCTTTCTCTGGGTGCGTTATCTCTATCTCTCTCTTTCTCTATCTCTCTCTCTCTCTGTCTCCATTTGTATTCTGATTTTTTTTGCAAGATTGCAAGATTGCAGGCTATATTGTTGTGACAATCTGACTCAATGCATAATATACAATGCATGTAGAAGAGTGCTCATTTTTCTGCAGCATGATTGCATATTGCGTATGTTGACGTGTTTTCATTTCTCTCAGACGAAGTGATGAGAGGAAGGTCGCACCACAAGGAGGAGAGAACAGGGACGAGAAAGTCAGACGATGCATTTAAGGGTTGGCTGGCGTCCAAATCTCGACAAAAGAACAAGCAAAGGCAGGCTGACCAGCTGAGAGCTAAAATCATAACAACGGAGTTGCTGAGTGTTGACTACAGCGAGAGTGAACACGCTTTTGAAAGGTGAGATCTCAACCCGCTCTATATAATATTTGGGGGGGGGGGGGGTCTAGATAATATTCTTAGGTAGAAGATAAAAGTTTCGGTTTCTTTTTGTGGGTGGGACCTATCTCCCAGCTATTTTACACAAAATACAATTTTGTAATTCCAATATATTTTGTTGTCGTCTACTCAACCACATAATTTAGATGGCTGAAGGAGAAAAACCGAAAACGTCTGGAGGAAGTCAGAGAGAGACAACGAAGGTCGAGAGTTGACAAAGAAGAGATGAAAGTTGTTCTACAAAATTTAAAAACAAGGTGATTTTATGCTACAATAATCGTTTCCATATTTGCTGTGTGTTTCAAAAATACACGTGGTTTGTTACATTTAGATACCACATGATAAACGCAATATAAAAAGTACTGTACTCCATACATAATGTATGTACATAACAATGTTCAATAGTAGGCATTCCCCTCATGTGTGTATTATAATTAGTCAGTGTCTCCACACAGAACTATTAATATACAGCATATTGATACACACACACTCATGGGATCACTTTGTATTAACTTGGAAACACACACATAGAACCATTAATTGTACTGCAGAAGAGTGTTACATTGTTATATAGAGTATACCCCCTCCCCCGAGTGTAAAGAAGTTAGCATGTAGCATAACTACTATTTATACACACCGTGTAACATGTACATTGTCACCACTTATATTGTCTATCTCTCTCCAGTCTCTAACATCTAATTACCCCCCTCTCCAGATGGACAATTGACTACAAACAGAGTCAGTATCTTCACCCTAACGTTATCCGGAAGGCATGGGACAGTTCCCCACTCTATTCAACGGCCGTGTTACCTTGGTGATGATATAAAACACACAAGCAGTGGGCGGGAGTATTGGACAAACATTCAGTAGGAAATAGAAAGGAAGAGAATTCCAAGAAAATTAGCATTAGACTCCTGGACAATGAATAGTGGTATGAACAGGGAGGAGAAAGAGACATTCTTGTCGCTTCAGGCAGATTTAATTTATCAAGTGTACGATGTTCATGTACTATGTACTGTGTAAGAACAAAATGTGTACATATATAGAATAGAGTTCTATAAGTCAGATGTATAATATGTGTAACATACCTTGTTTTATGACCACTCTTTTACTTGAAATCCTGTTGTTTTTACCTCTCTTTTCGTCAATCTGCAGCTATCAATTGATTAACATGCATTTACAGTGATGAGTGATACAAACCACACGCACATTTCCTCTCTCTTTCACACACACTCTCTCCCTCTCTCTCTCTCTCTCTCTCTCTCTCTCTCTCTCTCTCTCTCTCTCTCTCTCTCTCTCTCTCTCTCTCTCTCTCTCTCACCATCTCTCTTTATCTCTCACATGCACTCTGCTCTCGCCATTCCTAGCAGTTGTAGCTGTATGTGTGTGTATTAATGCGAGGCAGGCAGTGGTGGGAAATCACTCAGACGATGATGATCGCTGACGACAGAGCTGAAGGTGGATGGAAGGAGACTGCTTATTGCTAGGTGAGTTCGGGAGGGTTGGTGGCGCGGTGCGGAGAAAGCGCGCGCACCCCACCACTCTCCTCCGGGACCCTTCCTGGATTTGTCATGGGGAGACCGTGAGACGATCGATGATGTTGGACTCATCTTGGTCGTGTCAATTGTCCTTTCTCTGGAAATGTAGACACTTTATGATAGAGAGTCACACGGCGGGGGGGGGGGGGGTGTAATCATGGTGACAAATGGTGACAAATCTGACCATTTAGGGTATGTCACCATCACCATTTGTCACCATGTGTCACCATGATTACCCCCCCCCCCCTGTCACACGTAGCTGTTATACCAAACCCACATCACCAATAATATGGTGAGTTCTGAGCTGTCTAGCGACACCCGATAATGGCTAAATCCTGTTTGGTGCAAAGTAGCTATGTTCTAAACTTGATCAAAGTGACAGATCAAAGAGATACTTCTTAGTAGAGACTAGAGTCACCTAGCTGGAGACGCTTGCCTTGCTCTACCCTTTCTCATCGAGAAAAATAAGTTATGTCTAGAGAAGATCTTCATAGCACGGCCGATTCTCACTCTGTTCAAATTTCGGTTCATGACTCAAGACTGTGTGTGGGTCGTCCCATTGATACAGCAATGCTCATCATATATTGTATATGCACACACATTTGAAATACTATACATGCATCTAGAGATACATTGCCAATGTCATTCTCCACTCTCCCCTACAAGTAATAGTACTTGAATCATGTGTCAGCCAATTGCTTCTGTTTTGTCGTCTACACTCACTCTGCTTGTGTCTAGGTTCCCAGTATGTCACACTTGGTAATCACGGTTCACAGTTATCTACTAGATAATTTAGCTTGGTCGTCGAGCACCACCAGGCTTTGAAAATAACAGTTGTTCAAAGCCTGTCTGGCGCCGCCGACCCCATCAAAATTGGGGTATATGGGCGCCGCCATACAGTTCAAAGCCTCATATTGTATGAATATTGAACAAAAAATTCACTTCCGGGAACTTTTCTTGAGTAACAAGTCCCATGTTTTATAGAAATGTCTAAGAAAGTGGTCGTACGACGTACAGCATGCATGGCGTGCAGCAGTCTGAAATAGAACATTGTACTGTTTAATGTTCATGATAACATGTTGATTTGCACAATGATTTTCGACCGAATGTATCTCAATGAGATGCATTCGGTCGAAAATCATTTTAACAGTTCCCGGCCTGTGTGAATTTTTTCTCTTGAGAGCTGCTCAACAATACCACATGCTTGCCAATCCACATGCAGTTCTATCAGGGTCCATACTCCGCAGTCCATCTTGCACTGTGTGCAGTAGCTACTTTGCGTTTGTCAATGTGTTCGTTTTGCAGTTTAGTACTACAGTCGGACCCCGATTTAGTGACATCCTCGGGGGAAAGGGTTTTGTCCACTAAATCGGGGTGTCCACTAAATCGGGGTCAAATATATTGCTAATTTCCTATATCGGGGGAAGATTATCCTGCCACTAAATCGGGGTGCCACTAAATCGGGGGCTACTAAATCGGGGTCCAACTGTACTTATCTAAAGCTATTAAAACACTAAAACTAAATTAAAAACCAGGCGTTCCATGTCCATGACTTTATTGTTTATGTCCTAATTCTACTCTACAATCCACATCAAACTATAGAAAGACTTCCTAATACTACAACAATACAATGGCTGTTCAATTGTTGTTCTTTACTTTCGTCTCGGTCACAGTTCACACACACTACCTGGCCATCAGTATCATGGCAGTAGACAACATCATGCTGATACACATCATCAAAGTACACACTACAACCACTGAACAATTCACTGCAACTGAGCTCCCATAATGAACTTCATCCCTGCGTCCATCATGTGTGATAATATTTGCCTAATCCACTTTGGTGCCACTCTCTAGTTCCACTTCCTAGCACATCTTCCCTCAAGATATTATTGTGATCCTGCAGGAGCCTTGTTGAGTAACAACAGGAGCCAGGAATATTGCTGCTGCTATACTATAGCTATGAATTGTTACCCCTTAATCAACAAGCTATAATATTAATAATCGGTCGTTGTTTCTCTTTATTATTATAAAAGGGCCGTTGTAGGGTTTTTTATTTCTCGAGTAACGAGCACAAATTAAATTGCAATTCGTTCTTGAAGAGTTGTCCTTACAAGTTACAATAGTTCAATTGGTATTTGAAAGATTCTAACTTGTCCCCTCACAATTAGAACAGCTCTGTACGGGGCGGCCAGCTGCATTATGTCAACTCATTATGGAAAAGTAGGGAATGTAAATGACAGCTAGGCGTTTTCGGGCGGCTTCCAATCCGGTAAGTGAACCATATGGATCATCCAAGATACCAAAACTAGATAGGGTACGAAGGAGAGTGGAATGGTAGAGATCATCGATTCGGGCCATACTTTTAGTAACTTCCTGGAGTGAGAATATAGCCGCAACTAGCTGAACATAATCGTTCAGTGAGTCCCATTTTCGTGCCAGTTGGAAATCGTAGAAAATGCAGCTATCCCCGTTCATGGCCATATTTCGACCATGACAATCGCCCCAGATCAAGTTAGAAGTTTCCTCGGCCACCTCCATGTGGTAGGCTTGTCGGAAAGGATTAGGAAAATGGGATTTCAACTTTTCCACAACCCTCAAAACACCCCCTGGATCCTTCAGGTTGGGAAGCTTTTCCGTGACAAGCCGGTTTCCATTCGATGCAGCCTGGGCCAGGCCACGTGCTATCGAGAGGTGAATATGAAATGATCCCTCGCAAAAGTCATTGACAAATCCTGACTCACTCAACCATAGATCTTCCAGCAACTCCTTAGAAAATGCTGGGGGTTTCAGCTGTTTCATGGCCAGCATGGCGCCCTGGAACATTGCCACTCGTTCCACGGCGTGAAGTCGTTGTTCAAAAGGAAGAGTGGAGCGGGGAGGGTCGGTTACAACTTGGTAGCCTGACGATGCGAAGTCGTCAAAAACAAAATAGTTCGTCACTCCAATCTTAAACTGGCCGAATAGCTTCGGAAAGGATTCTGTAATCCGTGCTTTTATTTCACTGTCTGTACAAGAAGATTCAACAAAAACTTGTTAGTATAGGAATAACCTCGCTGTAAAACAGGGATTCCTTTTGGGACACATTCAGGCTCACCGCGACATGGGGAGCAACTTTTTTAACAAAAACTTTCGTCTGTTTACCAACAGCATCCTCGATAATATACTTGACTTGTTCGGAACCGTAGCCTAGCTGTTTACAGGGCTGTTGAGTGATAGTTTGGGCTTCCGGAAACAAATTTCGGAGTTTTGTCAACAGAACATCAACAGACATTGACTGAGAGGATAGTGCTTTTATGTCAAAACTAAAAGAAAACACAGGATATATATAAATACGATCATACACAAAAAGGGGGACCGAGTATGGACACTGGATTTAATGCTGGTTGCATGCACGAAGATCTGCTCTACAGGAAATCCTGGTCCGTTTGGAGCTAGTCCCTAGCAGATTTTGAACATATGGATCAGGAAATATCGCTCTCTGCGCCTTTGTAGGGACTTTAATTCAAGGAAAGCAAGTCTCTCTCGATAGTCCGAGTTCTTACAGCCTAGGATACGCCTGGTAAAATTTCGCTGCACCTGCTCCAGCTACACTAACATTTCTAGCATATTCTACAGGCTTCAGACCCCATGCAAAGTGCGGGATAAGGCAGTGTTTACAAGTTTACAAGTTTACAAGTTTACAATTAAAGTTTTATTTATAAAGAAACAGGCCTTCCCTGAATGGGTCCACCTAAATAAAATTAAGTTGAAAAACTATCCCTTCACACTCACACTCATCAGCACAGCACAGCACATTGAGGCGAAAGGTCATTTGGAAGTGGCGGGTACCCTCTGACTGGAGGACGTATCGTGAAATCCTGTCAAGTATTGCCCAATGATGATTTGAACTGATTCAAGCTCACACATGAATTGACAGCAGCTGGTAGAGTGTTCCATAAATGAGCTGCTCTTGGACCAAATGAGCAGTGAAATTGATTAGCTCGCTTCGTTTCTGCTCTATAGGGGTAAGGTGGTGGGACTATCCGCATACCCAGTCTAGCGTGCTGTTGAAATACTAGGTTGGCAGAGTTGGGTACAAAACCATGAATCGTCTTCCACACATGAATCAGAATGTAGCGCTGTCTCCGACGCTGAAGGGACATGCTTTTCATGAACAAAACTTTGGGGCGCATGTGCATGAGGGGGCTGCACTGTGCAGGCTATAGCGCATCATGCATGCAAAAAAAATCACGTGGCATTTGAAAAAACGAGAACCAGCATTTGAGAAAATCACAGCTTGGAAAAATCTCAGTTTGGAAAGCTTAAGATATCAGATGAGCCGCGCGATTTTATTGTGTACCAACGCTGCCGCGCGTACAGCCGCGCCGCGCGTATTTTAAATTCAATGCAAACATTTCATTTATTTCAAGATGGCCGTTTTGAAAGTTTTTAATTGAAAAGCGCTGCCTTATCCCGCGCTGCGGGGGCCAGCAACGTTTGCCAAAGTTTTTAACAGCTTCTCGGACTGAAGTTGCAGCCCTTCGGGCCCTGCTCGCAGGGCTCTGCAGTATTCATCCCACTCGATAGAACCGGGGCCTGCTTACGGGAGTTTTAAACCCCCACACCCTCTGACTATGGCTGACACTCCTGACTCCTAGCCCTGGGCCCGCCGGCCGCCCTGAAGCGCTGAGCCGGAGGCCCAGTGCCGTCCCTGTTAAATTCCCCTTGTTTGCGTTACAAGTCATAGCTCACCCCCGAAAATATAGTGAATTTAAAAATTGGGACAGAATGACTATAATTGAAGGAAGCAATCGATTGAGGAATGAGGATGAATGGTAACACAAAACTATTGAGTGGGATATGTGAACCATAATTAAGTTCAAGAGCTCCCAATAGTGCACCACATCCAGAAGAGACCACATCCAAAGAGTGTACCACATCCGGAAGAGACCACTCCAAGAGTGTACCACATCCAAGAGAGCTCCCGATCCAGAAGATATAACCACATGCAGAGGATACCATGCGCAGAAGATATATCCGCGGTGTTGTATTTGTGCATGTGATATCTTCTGCGTGTGGTATCCCCTGTCATATGGGTGGTCTGAGACCAATGGTCTCTACTGGATGGGGTGCTCTCCTGGTCCTGGTGCGCTCTTGGACGCTCTTGAACTTTGTTATGGTTCACTATCAAGTGCATAATTTACAACACTAGCGCACCCATTGGGTGCGCCTCAAGTAAGGGCTTTTTGATAACCCACCCGGCTTCGCCGGGTGGTTCTTTTTGCCCCTTTCAACGGTTGCCATGGCAACTGAATTGGTAACTATGGGGAATGGCCTGTTAAAAGTCATTCGAAATATTAAGAAACTTCCACTGGAACTTCAGAAAGTGTGAATAACAGCTTTACAGCTTTCGTCATATGAAGTGTTTTATGAAGGAGCACTGTCGCTTAGATACCGCTGAACGAACGGCCACCACTTCGACGTTCATCTCCAAATTATAATAGAGATTGTGAATAATTTATTTGTGATGTCCAGAGGCGGCTCTGGCAGGTGGTGATGCCATGACTCATTATATTTTTGGATATCTTGGTTAACTTGGAATCATATTTTAAAATGGTTCCAGCAAGAGCCTCCGATCATGTAGGCTTCTATTGTGGGAGTCTTTTGAACTTTTTTTTGTTTTACGGATCGCTATTCCACTCAGGTGGACCTTGAAGACAGAATTGTACCTTTTATTGTTGCATTAAACCCCTTTTCTAAATACCTAAAATACCCTCTTACCGGTGGCTCCACAACTGCTAAGTTCAGCTGAAGGATACCACGTGAAGGATGTATCGGAACAGGAAATGGAGGAAGATCCAGATCCGTAACGCAAAGGGTAGTCTTCATCGCATTCTATTGTTATGGTGCTCCCACCTTTTTGGGCTGACCATGATGTTACCACAGCATTGGTATCCACGGTCACGGCATCACACAGTCCTGTGAAAATATAAAACAGTTGTCTAGTCTGTTATACCAGGACCTCTCCGATATCACCCAGAATACTGTTTTGAGAAGAGAGGTGCACTCTAGTTCTAAGGCAATTTAAGGTTACAGTTTACACACTTGACAACCAAGCAGCATGGCATAACAACCCACGTAACATTATTATGATAACAACCCATGTAACTCTATGCCAGAAAATTATTGGGAAATCAGCCTACCTGCTCGATAGGCATCTGATGCCTCGTCATAACTGGTAAACTGAATTTCCAACAGAGTCACATTCCATCGATTTATACAGGAATCAGTGCCTTCATTGAGCATTGAGTAGTTAGCCATGAGAAGTCCGTTACATGTTAATGTAAAGGTCATGTTAGACATGTCTATTGTCCAGAGTTTATCATCCACTACGGGAGGAGTTACAGGGAAGTCCCTGCTTCCACAGTGAGAAATGTAGTATTCGTACGGGTCATCGAATTTGATCTAAAATGTTGTGAAACTATTTTAATTTTTCAAGTGACATTGATTAGAAGATCTATACTAATAGTTAAATGCTAAAAGTACTAAGTAGAAAGGTATTTTTACCTGTACTTGGCCAATATATCCTTGAAAGTAATCAAAGTAAATATAGATACGGTCGCCACTGTTGTAGGTTGAATTTGTCTTGATAGCAATAGGACCGGACTCAGGGAAGAGCCAATCGATGTCCGTTCCCCTGGTTTATCCTGCCATCCGTCACCAGAACCATCTGTAAAGTATTTGGTAAGAAATCACCCCTCCGTGTTATAATAGCTCATATCATGCAATATTAGGGGGTGACTTCGTAACAAACGTTAAGAGTTGTTTTGAAAACCAGCGAAAATCAGATTGATTATTATCACGTAAAGGAGCGAATTTTTCCGTATTCTACAAATTTTCATTACACGTAATTTAGTTATCCCTTACCGCATGCAGCCACGTAAAGGAAGACCAAGGCATAGAACCTCAGATTCATGGTTTATTTCACTCACAAAACATATATTATGGCTAAGGAATAAAAACAGGTTAAAACTAGCTAGGTCGTTTAAAAAAAACGAAGGTGGCCAAAATTTATAGAACAATGTACGGTAAAAAAGAACTGTGCTGTGGAATGACAGTCCATTGTTCGTTTGCAAGCTTTTGTGATGTAAATAACTCCATCTTAGCTGTTAGATAACTTGACTCTTTATGCAGACGAGGGCCAGATGATATAATAAGTAATATGAAATTCATATTATGAATAGGGAAATGTAAACAAACATCTCACGCCCGCAAATAGACACACACCCAAACAATATGGATTGTAAAACATACTTTATGTATCATGTAAGGCACCTAGTGTC
>CM035352.1:4913805-4968569 GCA_020137815.1 Hormiphora californensis
CTGTCTTAGTTTGGAGACTTCTTCCACCATTTTCCCCCGTATTTCCCTCTCATCTCTGGATAGCACTATCTTGGCCTTGGGCAGGAGGTCAAACAACCTATTAACAGGGGATCTCACCAGCACTAACAACCTCAGGGCACCCTCAGATAACCTCGTATCCTGATATCTCATCGTATCCATTAACACTTTAACAAGCTCTTCCCGTCGTGTAAAGAAGTAGTTTGAGGGAGTTAGGAAGGTTGTTAGGGTTCCTCTAAACTCGTTCAACCCCTCACCACCATCATTCAACATACACATCACCATTTTATCAAGGTTGGAAACAAACATCTTGTCAAGGTTGAACAGACCCAGAATGTCATCCCAGAGCCCCTCTTCAAGCCGGTTATCGTAGCAGTGCCTGACTGAACCGTAGATGGAGGTTGTAACCCGCATCCAGTACTTGTATAGGAATATCTCATATGCGTAGGATAGGGCTGAGAGAGTCCGCTGTTTGATAGCGAATATCTTCTTGTTGAAGGGGAGATCCCTGAACCGAAATTGAGTCTTAAATGCTATTTCATTCGTTGTTTTTGATCCGTTCGAGTCGGAGGTGTAGTTGTCAGTCTCCCCGTTAAGAAACTGAATAAGTGCCTGGATAATTTTCATTACATTTACATCTCCGTCATCTTCGAAGAATCCCGCCCGGAACATGTATTCCACCAGCCTTATCATTTCATAGTTAAAATCATTCGTTCGCTCTGATTCCCGATCGCATACTGAGCTGTACGCGTTTTTCTCCGTCAGAAAGGTCGTCAATGTTTTCAACAGAGCCCCCTCTCCGTTACCCAACTGCTTCTTCTCCTTCTTGCCCTCATACTGGAATGTCAGCATACTGGGGATCACTTTAGTCTCCCTGTACCCAGAGTCAATATGGACCGCGATAAGGATCCTGATATACCACGTCCGAATTGGCTTATCGATACCCTGCGTGGTGATCACCCCTAGACACTCTGGTTGGGAGAACATGCCCAAATCATCGACCACTTTAATTAAGTTGGGGTTCACATGCCTCCCAAAGAGGAGGGCCTCATAAAGACCCAGCTGGGTCAGAAGATCAAGATACCCATCCTTGTTTCGTTGATACTTCAAGAGTGAGACACCCCCAAACAGAACTTCCTTGGTCTCCCCTCGGAACTCGTGAGTCAACATTGAGGGAGAGAGCTTCCCGTTTTTGAAGAGAGCCTGGGTCACTATCATCTGATTCCGGGGGACTGTCCTACTTTTTGTCCGGCACACTTTCGCTAGGATCTTTGTGATTTCCCGTTTTTCCAGCACATCCTTGGTAGTCTCAAGGCGTAGTAACATGCTCGATAATGTTGACTCTGGGAGTCTGGTTAGAATTGGCTGACTGCCACCTACCAGGGTGCATAACGGGGAAATCACATCGGGGAGAACCTCGACACTGTAACGGAGATTGGGTAACAACATCCGGGGGATGATGTTAATCAACTTGTCCACAAAGTCCGTTACGTGAGATGCGGGTGTGAGGGTAGTGGTGAGGGTGTTCGCCAGACGACACACGTCATCCAAGGTTTTATCGCTGTCTGGAGTGGACAATAACTGGCCTAGGTAGTCCAACAAACTACCGGTAAGTTTCAATTCTGAAAGGTTAGTGACAAGGTCTGGGGATGATTTTATGAGATCAATCATCTCCCCAATCACTGATGTCAAACTTGCCACTTGATCTGGCTCTAGGTCACGTTTCCGGGCTAATAAATCATCCAGGATCATCTTGAACCCAAGGAATTGAGTGGCAAAGTGCTGGTTTTTAGAGGACACTCTTTGGACCAACCATACATCTTTAAAAGTTCCCTGGTTCATTGGTTTCAATGTCAGCTCACTTTCCTCCAACCCTATAAATCACCTTCCCTGTTTCCAGTCTAACGTGACAGCCACTCTTCAGACCGGCCTTATCTTCCGCTTTCAGCCGTTTAGAGTGGGCGAATGTGATTGAACTCTTGTTACCGGGGAACTTCACCTTCTCTCCCGTTAAGAAATTAACCAGCCTGATTTCTGTTTTCTTGGGATAACAGGACAACCAGCGAGAGAGTTGGCGGATACAGGATCAAGAATCCAGAAGGTACTCAGAGAGGTACCAGGGGTGAAGCGGAGTGATGGGTTAAGGAACGAATTGTGGGATTCAGATAGACTCAGCTGTATGATGTCCCCTCCACAAAGATCGTCAGTAGATCTGGACGTGTCCTGGGCGGGAAATGCATGGTTAAATAATGAAACATGGTTAAATAATGAATAAGGATGGTCATAGTGACACCATCATGTGACACACCATATAATACACACCATATTATATACAGTCGGACCCCGATTTAGTGGCATCCTCGGGGGAAAATCCTGCCACTAAATCGGGGTGCCAATAAATCGGGGTCAAATAATGTTAATTTCCTATATCGGGGAAAAAATATTCTGCCACTAAATCGGGGTCCGACTGTACATATGGGCATCACGTGACTTACCCGTGGACGTGTCCTGGACGGGAAATGCATGGTTAAATAATGAAACATGGTTAAATAATGAATAAGGATGGTCATAGTGACACCATCATGTGACACACATATAATACACACCATATTATATACAGTCGGACCCCGATTTAGTGGCATCCTCGGGGGAAAATCCTGCCACTAAATCGGGGTGCCAATAAATCGGGGTCAAATAATGTTAATTTCCTATATCGGGGAAAAAATATTCTGCCACTAAATCGGGGTCCGACTGTACATATGGGCATCACGTGACTTACCCGTGATTCATGACGATCAGCAATGGACAGCACAAATCCCTCCTCACGTGGTGGTCCGATATTCACATCGAACACCCTTGGATAGAGACTGTCCTTGGGTAGCTGCCTGAGACTACACCGAACAAAACCGTCAGGGTTTGAGAATAGGTTGATACTTGATCCATGGACTACGAGGTCCCCAACCGAGAATTCAGATGATATCGGCCGTATCTTGAACCTACAGAACGTTGTATCAGATACTGTAAACGGGTACAGTACTTCAAGGATAGCCATGATCTCATAACCATGCAAACTATTAAACATACAACTAAACCGGTCCCTGGGTAAATTCCCGGTCAAACCCAGTATTTTTCGATTTTCTTCCCAATTTAATTTTTTCTCAGATCTCATTATTCAGAAACTAATAAACCAATATAACAGTTAAATTATAAAATACGCTTACTGTGATTTAGCGGAAGCATGTCCTCGGAGTGCGCCCCTGAAGTTCCTGTCTTCTGTCACAGAGATGAGGTCGGAACTCTGGGATAAGAACCGCCCTGTTGCCCGGTGTTGCAGTTGAACGGTGTGACCATATCGCACCTGCAACAGAACTATAGTGGAGACTGGTAACAACAGTTGTTATAGTGGGTGGCAGGGGTTGGGGGGGGGTTACCAGCACAACCCACTATTATGGAGCTGATAGCAACAGTGGGCTGGGTAGATCAGTTGCATGTTCTACCTGCCCCTAGTTTTGGGACAAGATTATTCACCTGTGTGTTCAAGTAACGTGATGTCCGTTTCTTATTTTCTGCATTTTCCCTCTCCACTAAAGCCTCTAACTTTCCAACCTTATCCCAGTTTTTATCGGACTTCTTCTTTTCCTCTTTTAAGGCATTCCGATCCTCGTACCTTGGAAGATATTGTGTAAGAACAATATTAATATATTTTGACCCAACTTCCATATCCCAAACCCCATGTGCATGATCAGTGTAGATCACCCATGACCATGATTGCACTGATAACGCATCATCATCCTCTCAGTCCTTCATGATCACGATGATATAAAACGCTCAGTTCCCCGATCTAATAAAAGTTGATCTACCGAACCCTAACACATCTTGAATTGTTCATACTTTATTTTTATTCTAAATTGAATTGAAACAGTGTCAAGCGACTCAACACACATCACAGATCGTACTCATGAAACAACATGCGGTGTGAGCCACACAAATAAAACGTACAAAAATGTTGGCAGAACTCTGAAAGTACACCAATGAGCCTGGGCTTGGTCGGTTGGAACCACAATGAGGTCACTTAGTTTAGCGAAGTGATAGAAAGACCCAATGAAGCCTGTGCCATCTGGAACAGCCAAGTCCACTAGGTCCCCGTACTGGATGGCACTGAGGAACGCCTTCATTATGGACCTGTTTGTGGACAGGTTAGGTTTGATGGGCTTTCTTGAAGAGGTCCGGAGGTTTGGGGCGTGTCAGGGAGAGGAGGTGGTTGTGGAGTGGGCGGAAAAGGCAGATCAATGGGAGAAACTACAGGAAATGATCGATTGTCTCTTTGATTACGAATCCTACTGTGAGTAAATAAGCATGATTAAATAGTTTCCCTACAGTGTACTACTTGATTCGATTGATTTCTATTGAATGTTTTTAGCGGGTTATTACAGCTAGTTGTTTTGTATGTAATTAGACTAATAAAATATTTTTATTTTAGACTTGACAATAATGAAAATAAGTTCCATCACCAAATCATTCATTCTACCCCTTCCCTGCAGTACTCTCATGTTACACGTGTCGTGCGATATAATTGCTTAGCTCGACGATTTATACCTAGCTTACTCAGCCTGGCCATGATCTCTGCACTTTGGGTGACTTGGAAGATCTAGCTGTCATTCGGTAAATATCTGGACAGGTATGATTGTGAGAGAACGGAGCCAGATAGAGCCAAGCGACCTGTTCCAGCGTCTTCCTTGGACATTTTTAGGTTGGACTAGGATGGTGGGAACCTTCTGCTGCTGGCAGTATTGCCTCACGAGCAATATGTTTCAATGCTACTCTAGCTGCCGCTTTATGCAAGAAAAAACTGTGGCACTACGGATGATTGAATATGTCATGGCATTTTCTCTATTGGGGACAGATGATCGGTTTGACCAGTGTTCCTAGATCACTTTTTAAGCCTGAATATGATGCAACCATAATTGAAGCGTTTAGATTCCATCTTCATCCTTAAAAATTGGATTTTTGCCAAAATTGCGCCTTGCGCACTTCATGGCCATTTTTATACGTTCTAAACGTCTAAATGACTTGAATCCAACGTTAAATGTTAGCTTATACAATTTTCTAGGTCCTATGTTAGTTTAATCACGATCGGTCAATGGATACCTGGCTCATGGCGGCTTTTTTCAACATTTGTAAAAAAAATTAAAATCCAGCTTTACCAAATCTAGCGAAAATCGCTTCCCCATGCTAGAAATTTTATCCAAAAATTTCAGGAAGGTGTATGGGGTATCTCAAGGCATTTAATAAGCAATATATAGGGTTAAAAACTTTCCGAATTATCCGGAAGTAGGTCAAATTGGTCCAAAATTGAGTTAAAAGTTAGCATAAAGCGGCAGCTAGAGTAGCATGCGCATTGAAACATATTGCTCGTGAGGCAATACTGCCAGCAGGCGAAGGTTCCCACCATCCTAGTCCAACCTAAAAATGTCCAAGGAAGACGCTGGAACAGGTCGCTTGGCTCTATCTGGCTCCGTTCTCTCACAAACATACCTGTCCAGATATTTACCGAATGACCTAATATACCAGCTTTATTGGTAATCTCTCTTCGGACTAACTAGGCATCTCACGGTAACTAGCAGTCACAACAACATGTATAATATACATGTTGTTGTGACCTTCCCAGATGTCCTATTAAAAGACCTGGACGGGGTCTGTGATAATAGTAACGAAATGCTTGAACTTATGTGCAACCGGGATAACTGGAGATCGTTCATTACTACTCGACCTCTCCGGCCGCCATAAGTCAAGTAAGTCAAGTGTGACGGGGGGGGGGAGGGCCGGGCCCCCGTTGTAACTGCTAGTTACCGTGAGATGCTAGTTAGTCCGAAAAGAAATTACCAATAACCCCCTGGAATGGAAGGGGGAGATTATAATAATAAATCCCTACCACGAGTCGTGGTCCACGACACCTGGTGATGATGGGGGGGGGGGGGGGGGCGACATGGTGATTGGTATACCGCATGTCATTATCTGCCACCCCCTGATCCTTATGATCTCTCTTTATGGACGGCAAGTCTCCTTAAAATATACATAATATTATGATTACATACCAGAACCTGCCCTATGCTTTGATATTGCTTGTAGGAAATAACTTAGCTCTGTGGGAGTGAGGCTACTAAATGAATAACCATGATGATGGGATGTTTCATTTGCCCTGCTAAGATAAAGTGGATAAATGTTCAATTCCTTTGGAATGACGTTTGAAGAACCATTTATCCACTTTATTGAAGTTGCTGGTCAGGTGGCCGTTAAAGTGGTTTCCTGCATACTACATAAGCAAGATATTCATTGAGTATTCTACGGATAGTAGAATTCTCTATTCCACCTTTTCAAAGGACCATTGTAGTTTCATTGATTCTTGTTTCGGGGTTGTACAATGCACAACACAGCTTCCTCTGAACCATGTGACCAGTGTACTGGTATGTGGACGCCACCGAGCGACTGGTGGGACGATTGGACAGGACCTAGCGACTGGTGGGACGATTGGACAGGACCTAGCGATTGGTGGAAAGAAGATCACCATTTTTATCACGATGAGAGCAGGGTTTTTCCCATTGCAGGCCTTTCCTCCTTTACCACGTGCATAGTAGTTCTTGTTGTCAGTGGCTTTGGTATCCTAACAAACATTGCATCACTAATCCTGAATACCCTCTTAAAAGAGAGAGGTCTTCCCTCGCAACTAACAAGACTACTCAACATTGTGGATACAGTTGTCTGCCTCATCGCATTCATTTCCTATCTAGATGAAACACATGTCGTGCATGCGATGTTCAAGGATAACCTATCATACCTCCTGATCCGTGTGTCTGCGATGGTGACCTGTCTCCTGAGTGTGTCCCGGACCATCAAGATAACACGGCCCTTCTATCAGATCTCGTCAAAAGGAATCTGGTGGTCTTGTGCCGGCATCACAGCCATCCAAGTCGTTTCCGTAGTGTGCAGTCTTCTCACTGAGGGGGAAGTTTTCCAGGAATCAGAATGGAGATTCAATCCGTTTCACGTGGTCATGTTCGTTGAGATGGTATTGATCCTGATAACTGTCCTTATCTCTACCATCCTGTCAATTTGGCAACTAGGAAAATCTACCGAGGTAGGAAACGAACACTCCCTGAAACGCCGAGCAACCATCACCATAATAATTATCTCTGTTCTCTACCTTATTTTCAATGGAATCCTAATGATCGCATTTCTGGATAACGTGCTGATCATCATTTCAACACCACACGAAATTGAGCGGTTTTCTCTCTACCTTGGATCGCCCCTGAACTCCGCCCTAAATCCTCTCGTCATTCTGGCTCGAAAGAAAACTGTACGGCAGCTGGCAGTTTTTAACATTTACAACAAGAAACGATCAGGTGGTAATAGAGTCGGTACGGTATAGAGAGTCTAGGGTGTGCTATTTCAAATTTTTTTCGACTAGGCCATTCAGTATCTAGCTAATGTGAAACTATGGACAATTCTCTATCACATCAGCAAAACAGAATCTGGATAGTGTTTGTCAGTTACGTTGGCATCGCGATTTAAAAAGTGTAGTTTTTAACCGAAAAATGGTAAAAACAGGAAAATATGTGTGGTTTTCACCAGTTTTTGACATGTTCTTGATATAAACTTTTTATGGTCAGGGTTGTGTTCAGCACCTCGAAACTGACAGAATTGATATGCATCATTAAATAATGCTAAAGTTCATTTTTGACCTAAAAATGTTCATTTTTGACAAAAAAATGTTCATTTTTGACAAAAAATGTTCATTTTGGACATGTTCTTCAATTTTGAGAGCTTTTTCGTGAACGGGATCGTGTTCCGCAGGCCAAAATTAGTCGATTACAACCGAAATTTGCTTTCCACCAAGAAAAAACTAAAAAAATTAAAATTCGTCCCCACGATTCTGCAAGTTGGTAAAATTAGCAAGAAAAAAAAAAGGGAGAAATTTTTTTATTTTTGTTCATAAAGTGGATTTCTGAAGGCTCAAACTCAAAGTAACAGTTGTATAAGTTGTCACGAGACGATTGCTATGTGTGTTTTGTTCGAAACAACGCCCTAAAACAGACTTTTTGAAATGAATATGCCCATATATGGGCATAGCTCGTGCCAACGTAATTGGGCCATGGTAGAGCCAAAACTTTGTGATAAAATGTTTTAGAATGATCGTAGGAGCTCATTTAACCCGATACCAAGTGAAATTTTGAATTAAATTAGGCATTTGAAAAAATAGCACACCTCTATTAGAGACACACGAATCGATTGTGGAAATTGCAGCTACCACCTTCATCAATTACTGTGACAGATGGTGTCCCCTCAAATCACACGTATATATCCAGATCTTAGAGATAGAGACAAAAACAGTAACGGTATAGTTCAGTGGGTATTAAAAGTGGTATAATATCCAAAAACCGGTGAACCGTGTAAAATGTGTATAGTGTTTGAAGAATACAGTGATATCAGTTGTTATGTTCCCGGGGCATGGAGAGAAAGAGAGGGTCGAACAAGACAAGATATCACTTGAAACGCTTCAGAAACAATGGTGTTATTTCAGCAGGATTTCGGGTGGAGGGATTTATTGAAAATACATATCTTTATTTAGAAGAGTACTAAAGTCGGATTTTTTTAAGTTACCCCAAACTAGTTAATTATTTAGCACACGAGTTAAGGGGGTGAAAACTTTTAAAAAATCCGACATTTAAATGTAACCAATTACAACTACATATTATTATAAGAGTGATCAGTCAATAGAATAAAGTGTGGTTATATGAGTTTCTGAACTCTTTTTACAATATCTTTCTACAACATTGCTGCAAATAATATTACCACCACCACTCCATAGTTCCATGACATTTGCTGCTGGTCACCATTTCTAGACGTTGTATCATTGGCCACTGCATCGGAAAAGCAACACAAAAACTCTGGTATGATATCGTGGATCATGTCCCAGTTCACATCCCCTCTGTATGGGTTTCCCTGGTTTAAGTGCTCGTAATCCTGCTCTATCAACCTTAGTACTTGTTGGAGGAATTCGGGGAGGTCACACGATACACGGTTAAATAGCTTCAACATACCCAAGTAGGAGTACTGTCTTTTGACCCTTTTTGTGGAGTTGTTGTTGGTGCAAAACAGGGGTGAGAGGAAGGTGTGAACAAGGTTCTGGTGGTCAAGTAGGGTTGTAAGGATCACACAGGAGATGGCAGTTGAGTTGGGTTGACAGTGTGAGATATAGAGGGAGTAACTGATGAGAGACCTAAAATTCATCTCTCTATCCTCCCCACACATTACCAAATGTAGGACATCGTTAGCTTCATTCTCCAAACATCTATCAAATCGTTTCCTGTCCTTTGGCTTGAGATTAGCTGAAAAATCAACGTACTCCATGGTAATACCTCGAAGGTCTAGGGCCCCCGAGCAACTCATCTTGTGGACGACACTCAAACAGGCACTCATAACAGGGTTTTGAACCCGATCTGGCCAGTCATTGTCTCCGCTGCAGAGGTATGCCTCAGCAAGGCGCAATGCAACCGCTTCATTTGTTGTAGCACTGAAGGAAAGGAAGGAAAGTTAAAACATGGATAGTTACCCTGAGTTTGAACTAGCAGTATTATATTGTTATGTTCTAACCCTCCTTTACTGTTTACACGCGAAACAGAGTCTAGCTAGGCAAGTATTATAGTAGAACGGTTATTTTGTGCTCGAAGATCACTCCTATCCCTGGCACACGGTTTGTGATGTTATATTGAAAGGTTACCATGGTTACCAGGGTAACTTTATATGCTAGCTTTCCAACTTACAGTGCACCTCCTACCAGTTCAGCAATGAAAATAGCAAGGAAAGGGGACATACCAGCAATACGAAATGAACTGGGAACAGCTGGGCACGACTAGGAAGAGAGAGAGTGCATGGTGTCAGTGTCACTAACAACCACGCTTCTGGTGCTCCCGATCATTAGACATTCCCCCCCCCCCAGTCCAGAGACAGACATGTGACCGGTGACGTAAGTTTTTGGAGAGACAGTGGGAAGAGAAAAGTGATTGTGGCACATCTGGTACCAAGATGTGGTGTTGAAGTATGGAACGCGCGGCGACTCAGTCGAGACAGAGTTGCGCGGTTTGGCGCGCCTTTCAAAGCGCCGATCCCTTTTTTCCCACGCTCACACACACAACACAACACAAATGACAAACCTTGACCCTTGTCACACATTTTGACACAAACACAGTAACCCAGAAACTACACAATCACACCACTTTTGTCGTTTAATCACACTAACACTAACCACCTTTTCCCTTTCTAGCAATATGTCACATTTGGACGAAATTAGGAACAAAATTCACTTGGATGTGTTCACAGTTCGGAACACAGAAGATACCCGTTATCCTGGAACCTACACTGGCTACGATGATTCCTGGGATTTCAACAAATTTCGAAACAATTTCAAGATTCAGATCATTCGTCGAGAGAGCCGGGAAATAGAGTTTGACATGCTAGGAGTGGATACCCCTTTTGCGAATGCTTTTAGACGGATTCTCATATCTGAAGTGCCTACCATGGCCATAGAAGAGGTCTTCCTGTACAACAACACGAGTGTTATTCAAGATGAGGTGCTGTGTCATAGGCTGGGACTCCTACCTATCAACATTGATCCCAGGTTAGTGATACCTCTTCAGCTTCCCCCTAGTTGTTGCTTAAGCAAGAAGTTAAGAAGACCCCACCCCTCTTAGTAACCTGTATAGACCCTCCTTTTCCAAAGAAAAGAACATTTTCCTTCTTGTCGATTTGTAATTCCCTTCCCAGGTTATTTGAAATGAAGGGGGAGGGAGAGGCGGTGGATGCTAAAAACACCCTTCAGTTCAAACTGAAAATGCGGTGTAAGCGTAATAAGAAAGCCCCAGCGGACACCACTAACCCTGAAGAGATCTATACCAACTCTAAAGTTTACACTCGGCACGTTGAGTGGGAGCCGCTGGGGAATCAGAGAGAGTGGCTAAAAGGTGCGTGTGTGGTTGGGTACTAAACATTGTAATGGACTGCTGAATTTGGGCCGATGTCGACTAACCCAATACCTTGTTATGTTTTATCCCTCCTTTACATCTGTTTCACCGTGTGGGGTGCTTAGATCGGGTCGGCGCCGCGCAAGAACCCGATCTCAATTTCTCTCTCTCAATCAGGTGGTGTAAAGTTTTGTCACGACGACATTTTGATTAATGTCCTCCGTCCCGGTCAAGAGATTGACATGACGATGCAAGCAGTAAAAGGTATTGGATCAGACCACGCCAAGTTTTCCCCTGTCGCCACAGCAACATACCGTCTCCTCCCCGAGATTCAACTGCTGAAAGAATTCCGAGGATCAGCGGCAGAAAAGTTGAAATCCTGCTTCTCCCCGGGTGTTATTGAGATAGAGAATGGGGTGGCGGTGGTTAAAAACGCACGTCTCGACTCTGGCAGCAGGGAAGTCCTGCGTCATCCAGAACTAGCTGAGGGAGTTAAGTTGTTGAAATTACGTGATCACTTCATTTTTACCATCGAATCAACGGGGGCAGTTGATCCTCTGGAGTTGCTGAGAGAGGCGGTTAAGGTTTTAAAGGGGAAATGTGAGGTCTACAGAAAGGAGCTGGATGTCCTGACTACGTGAGGTTGGACTAAACCCAATCATAGACTCTGATTTTTTTAGTTATTTAACGGTTTTAACTCTTCTTAATTTATTCTTGATACTCCTGTATGATTTCCTACCGATGACCCCTCTCTCTCTCTAGAACATAACAAGTAACCCCCTCTCTCCATGTAGTATGACACTGTTTGGTAACACCGCTGCCTCCTCCAACTCCAGTAGTGGCTCCTTATTTGGTAACAAGTCCCTCTTTGGCAGCACTCCAGCTGCATCATCCACCGGTACCACACCATCTTTATTTGGTAGCACCCCCGCCTCCTCCTCAACCGGACTTTTTGGCAGCACCCCAGCAGCAACCACCGGTACCTCTCTGTTCGGGGCTAAACCAGCTGCCAGTACCGGGGGACTGTTTGGCGGAACTGCTGCCAGTAGTTCGGGGAGCGTGTTTACATTCAACAAGCCAGCCACGACTCCAGGAACGGGTCTCTTTGGGTCTACCACCACTACATCGACCACTGGAGGAGGGCTGTTCGGGACGGGCAGCACTGCCACAGGGGGATCTTCTCTTTTCGGGAATACAGGTGGGGCTAGATGGAATTTGAACCGTTTTTATTGAAATACAGTACTTTTTCCTGTCTTCTCTGTCTCTCTCACTAGATGCTGTTTGTCCTGCAAATATAAAGAAGAGTTAGAACATAACAACATCTGACCCGACCGCCTTTACTCAGCTCTAAACATATCTTGATTCTCCAGGTACAGCAACTGGATCGAGTTTGTTCGGGGGAGGTACCACAACAGGAGGCAGCTCTCTGTTTGGGAGCACTGGAACAACTGGAACAACCTCCTCCCTATTTGGGGGCGGACAAACTGCAACCACTGTAAGTTACTGAATTAAATAGATTACTTATTCTTGAGCTGTATTATCTGTTATCGACTCACGATGACCCACAAATGTATGACCCCCCCCCCTTCGGCCTTCATCATCTCACTCCATCCCAATCAGGGTGGTATGTTTGGTACTCAGCAGCAGCAGCAACAGCAGGCACCAGCTGGTGGAATTACTGACCTTAATTCCCTAGCAACCGTTGCTCAGGCCCTCTCCCTACCAATAATTTGTGGAGATGAACGGGACATGCTGTAAGTAAACAAAGTCATAACTATTATTGTTCTGACGCCCCACCTCGCTGACCAACAATCCGTGGCCCACCTTGTATAATCCTCTGGATCAGTATTTCAGGGATATGTCTGAACTCTGATGATATATCCCTAAAATACAATGTTCCACTAGCCACGGTGTCCCTTAAGGAGGTGAAACCTCGACTAGATAAAGTTTTTTGGAGACCGGACCTAGGTTACGTATTTTTGACCGAGGAATCCGAAAAACATAAAATTAAAATCGAAAACGTAGCGGTTTTTGCGTAAAACGGCAAAAACTGTCATTTTTCAGCGATTTTCGACTTTTTACGCTTTCTAGAGATTTAAAAAATATTTCCTTACAAGATATGATCTTGTGCTTCTAGACTAATAAAATACAATCGATTTTCTACAAATTGGTCCCGGGTTTGTGTGATTTGGTCAAAAGCTCTCTTTACTGTGGCCCATCAAAGATGGCCACTCTGCAAATACGTATTTGGCTCCTGTGGCTGCAGATGTAAACCAAAAGAAGATTTATTATACACCAAAATTTGCGTCTTCTCAAGGCGAACAACCTGGTTTTTACGACATTCCATTTCATGCAGGCGTTGAGGAGTTACAGCTGAAAAACTGGTACAGTGGATTTCGGAAATACCCCTACTTCAACAAACCCTAATCCAGATAAGATTTCAAAAAATATACATCTTCACACATGAAAATGAAGCTCAGACAAATGCCAACGTGATGCAAAAAACGGGAAGTGTCTAACTTATTTCGTTTAGAAGCTATAGCCAAAATAAAAGTGCTTATATTTGCCTTGAAAACACCCTCTAAAAACCATACTTTTAGACAATTTCTGGCAATTTCAAACAAATTCTGTCCACAGGGGACTAAGTTGGTGCACTGGAGGTGACATTTTATTCGTATGGCATTTTTAGACAGATTTGCTGTTTTTCAGGGCTTTTAGAGGGTGTTTTCAAGGCAAATATAAGCACTTTTATTTTGGCTATAGCTTCTGAACGAAATAAGTTAGACACTTCCCGTTTTTTACATCACGTTGGCATTTGTCTGAGCTTCATTTTCATGTGTGAAGATGTATATTTTTTGAAATCTTATCTGGCTTAGGGTTTGTTGAAGTAGGGGTATTTCCGAAATCCACTGTACCAGTTTTTCAGCTGTAACTCCTCAACGCCTGCATGAAATGGAATGTCGTAAAAACCAGGTTGTTCGCCTTGAGAAGACGCAAATTTTGGTGTATAATAAATCTTCTTTTGGTTTACATCTGCAGCCACAGGAGCCAAATACGTATTTGCAGAGTGGCCATCTTTGATGGGCCACAGTAAAGAGAGCTTTTGACCAAATCACACAAACCCGGGACCAATTTGTAGAAAATCGATTGTATTTTATTAGTCTAGAAGCACAAGATCATATCTTGTAAGGAAATATTTTTTAAATCTCTAGAAAGCGTAAAAAGTCGAAAATCGCTGAAAAATGACAGTTTTTGCCGTTTTACGCAAAAACCGCTACGTTTTCGATTTTAATTTTATGTTTTTCGGATTCCTCGGTCAAAAATACGTAACCTAGGTCCGGTCTCCAAAAAACTTTATCTAGCCGAGGTTTCACCTCCTTAAGGGACACCGTGTAGCCAGTCTTGTTAATTCCCTGACATCTTAATTCTTATACGCAGGTACGCCAAATTTAACCAGCTTCAAGCCTACTGGGGTCACGGGACAGTCATTCTAAACCAGTCGGGAAATACCTTTGCAGTAACCCCAGAATCACCCTTCTCTCGGTTCAAAAGCGTGGGCTACTGTCGGCTACCCCAGACTAAAAATGAGGTGAATTGTACCGTACGGGGTTGGGGTGGTAAATAAGGTGAGTGCTATGGGGTTGGGGGTTGGAATGCCAAAAGATGTTTTGAGTTTTCATACTGTTCATCCACACAGTTAAACCTCGATTTACCGTAACCGTAATTTAACGTTCCTCGGTTATATACATACCATGAAAAACCCATTTCCCCTGGTTTTACCTGTAATATTATTTCCAGGATGGCCTAGTGGGGATATTTGTTGGTAAGAGCCTGGAAGATGTGACGAAGAATCAGACTCAGCTAGTTGCTGCTCTTCACTCTATCCTGGGTGGGAAACAGGAGCATGTGGTGTGCTGTGACAGTGTGAAGAGTATCGACAACAGCACGACTGAGGTAACGTGTGTGTTACCATGGTAACTAGGTGTTACCATGGTAACTAGGTGTTACCATGGTAACCTGCGACAAGTTTCACCATGGTTATTGGTTACCATTATTTCCCTCATTAATATTACCAACCCCTCCAGGTGGTAGTGTATGTACTACAGAGAAGCCCCACTGGTGCTACCCAGCGTATCCCAGCAACAGACCTTGCATCCGTCCTAACTTCCCCCAACATAGCTAACCAGCTAAAGGGACAGATGTCAGTAACCAACGTTATCAGCAAGGTACATGGATCATCAGGGGCGGTATCAGCTTCTATCTCCCTTCCTTCTATTTCCTTGCCTTACTCGACCCTGCTTTGGGCTTGAACAAAACAAATATTTCCTATCCTAGCGACCCTTCTTCTAATTCCTTCATCCTTCCCTCCCTTACCTTAGTCGACCTTGTCTCACCAAAAAAGGGTTTGAACAAATTAACCACCCCCCCCCCCAGGTTGCATTCACGTCATCCCAACTATCCCTCTACCTTGATAAGCCCCCTGTCGGGATCAGTCCTGTTCTCTGGGAGCAGGCAAAACAAGAAAACCCAGACTCTACCAAGATGATACCTGTTCCCCTGGTCGGTTTCAAGTCCATCTCGGATCGGTTGAGGCTCCAGAAAGAGCAGAGTGAGTCCCATATCGCCAGGGTGGAATTGATTGGAAAGGAGGTGGAGGAGATTAGGGCCGTCCAGGCTAATACACTCAGTAGACTGCAACAGTTGAAACGGAAACACGCTGAACTTACACATAGAGTTTTACAGGTAGACACACTTTATATTTCCAAGATATTTCCAAGATATTTCCAAGATGTTTTTTTAATTTTACCCATACTTGATATGTCTCATCAAAGTACTGTAGGGTAACTTTACCTTGCTCGACCCTAGGTTTCCCCGCGTTTGAACAAAAACAAGAATAACTATTGTATCTCCTCTCTCAGGTGATGGTAGATGTAGAGGTTCAAAGGAAGGCTGGGTTCTCCCTGCAGCCCGAGGAGGAACACCTAAGGGTCCAGTTGGAGGGGATTCAGCAGGAGCTGAACGCACCCAACCAATTCAAGGTATAATATTAGTAGGCAGTGGGCTAGGCAATACATGTAGAGCAGTGATGGGATGTTGCCCAAATTAACTTGATGTGTTTTCCAGGGTCGACTAAGTGAGATGCTATCACTCATCCGAATGCAGAGTATAAATGAAACGAATATCAACAACGCTAACTCGGTAAAATAAACCCCACCTTTCAAATTTTCATTTGTTTTATATCTGTAAATCTTTGTCCAGTGCATGCACTTAGACTAATCTTCACTTTACTTAGGACTTATGATGTTGTCTGGCCCAACCCGTAATATTGTTTACAGCTCACCGATAACAACTATATACCCCTCCCCATTGCAGGTTGAATCAGGTGTCCTGGCGGGTGTGCACTCCCACCTGAGTAGACAGCAGGATGGTATCAGTCACCTACTGAACATCATTCAGGATGACCTGGAATACCTGACCATCATTAAACAGGGTGTTACAGATAAACAGTCCACCGTTGTGGTGTAGAAATAGATGTGTGTGTATAAGGAGAGTTTTACAGAGAGGAATATATTGGCCAAGGACGGGTTGGAAAATGAGAAATCCTAGCTGCGCCTGTCAGAGCATTGGCCTGACCCTATTCTCATTTCTCTGTGGTCAGATCATTGGCCTGACAGAGCTGCGCTGTATGAGAATATATCCTGGTAAATTGAGAGGGAGAGAACATGAGAGGGATGAGGGTGGGAGATATTTGAGAGGTGCACCGTGAGAGGGGGCTGCAGAGGGGGTAAAGAAAAGACAGAGTGAGATATACAGAAAAACTAAAGAGAGAGGCACTGTGTGTAGACAGTGCACGATAACACACACCACATGAGCCAGGTTCTAGTTTCACCATCTCTTCCAGCAGCACCCTTCTTAGATAATAACCTGCTGGCTTGTGGTCTATTATGTGTATGGTCTGTGTATTTATTTCACTATTTTAACCATGAGTAACATCTGAGTTTTTGAATCGTACGATGTGCGGAGATAGTACAGCACATGTGTAATCTGACCCAATATACTGCAATGTCTTCCCTCATTGACGTATATTGAACCCTTGAATTGTTCATGTCTGGACACACCCATAATGAACCCACATCTTGCCTCTGATTCCCTATCTCTCCCCATAGCACAATGATGGTATGATGGACAGTGATAGTAGGATTCAGCAGCCCACGCAGCCCGTGGTAGGGATCAGAGAACTGATAACGATATGGATTCTCTTCTTTATAAACCTGTTCAATTATATCGACCGATATATCGTATCAGGTATTTATTGTGCCATTTCCTGCTTGTCTAGTTTTTTTTGTTGTAGAGTTTTTACCTGCATGTCCTTCTCTCTTCTATCTTTCTTAGAGAAGATTCAGTTCGGAATATCAATATTTTGAACTGAACCTGATTGTACCCAATTGAATCCAAACATTTGTGTTTCAGGAACCCTTGATCTGCTGATTGATGAATTCAATTTGAGCTTCTTCCAGGCAGGCCTGCTAACTACTGCCTTTATTGTTTCCTACATGCTCCTCTCCCCTATATTTGGTTTCCTGGGTAAGTTTGTTAAAGACGTCTTAGGTTCCTGGGTAAGATTTGTTAAAGACGTCTTAGGTTCCTGGGTAAGTTAACAATTTTAACAATTGGATCGTACGTTGTCTCACAAAAAGACTCCCTTTTCCGAACCGTGTCGAAGGGAGCGTGCGAACATTGCAGTCATGTATTATGACAAATCTTCTGGTACTTTTACCCGTGACTCCTATTTGCACTAGGTGATAGATATAAGAGGTCAGTTCTCATAGCCCTCGGGTTATTTGTCTGGGCTGCATCTACCCTTCTCTGTTCATTTACTACACAGGTAATTACACACTAATTACACAATAGCTTAGTGTCATTTTAATGGGTTGTCTCATTGCTTAGGAGTGACTGACTGACCGACCAACTGACCGACAAGATACTGATCCAGAGGACTGTGCTACAATGAGACAGTGGTAATAAGACAGATAACTGACCCCCGTACGGTTTAACTCCTCACGTACCCCACAGTACTGGCAACTGTTGGCATTGAGGGCCCTGGTTGGTATTGGGGAGGCGTCCTACGCAGCCCTCGCCCCTCCCATCATATCTGACCTTATCCCAGCATCACAGAGAACCATGTACCTTTCTTTCTTCTTTATTGGAACACCAATCGGTAATTAAATAATTTATGTTGTTGAAGTATTAATTAATTTTGATGATGTTAAGGTACTTTTGTTAAAATTTTGATTTGGTGATCTCCAACTATGTATCTTGTAAAATAGTTAGACAAGTTTGCCACATCCCCCCCCCCCCTCCCCCAAGATTCACTCTACATTTTGTTTCACAGGTGGTGCACTAGGCTACATAATTGGAGGTGGAATCTCTGAGAAGTATGGTTGGAGATGGGCCTTCAGAGTTTCACCCCCTGTGGTAACATTCCTGGCCATTATGGCTCTCTTCCTGGTCCAGAACCCGGAGAGAGGGGGGTCTGATCAGCGGCAGGATAGTATCCAGGTGACAACGTCACAAGAGTTGAGGGATGCTGAACACCCAGCTGTTCAGCTGATCACGGAAACTTGGACTCTTCTGAAAACGTTAGTAACCTATTACCACCTATATATACTTGATCAACCGAACCCTCGCATAGTTGTCAATGGCACATTGTAAAATTTTGGTACATACTGTAAATCTTTAGGTATCACTGCTTGTACAACTTATAACACTGCCCAGTGTTATAAGTTTTCACTTATAACACCCCCCAGTGTTATAAGTTTTCACTTATAACACTGGGCAGTGTTATAAGTTGTACAAGCAGTGCTATAATAGTAGAGTCGATAACTACATCGACCTCTCCCAATTGTTCCAGTTTTTGTCACATCTGTTTGGAGCCTCGACACGACCTCTAAACAGGTGTTACTTTTTCACAAACTGTTTTCATCTTGGTGTAATCAGCAGTTGAAATGTTGCTGATCATAACAAAAACCTAACTATTTTTTTTCAACTTGGGGTAAAACCATGGGTGTCAAAAGTTAGCTCTAGGTCCCCTGAGTAACCATCCGGAGACTCTAAGAGATATTTCAAGCCGTTCTCCCGTAATCATTAATCCCGGTGGAGAAAAAAACACAATGCGGACGTACGTGAGCGCTGGCAGGCTGTTTACATGTTATTGTATGTCTCTCACTCTCTCTGGAAAAACCGCACGTGCGGTTGCGCCGCGCGAGATAACTCTTTCTGAAGGGGGAGAAAAGAGAGAGACGTACATTAACGTTATACATTAAAGTTGAGGTTGTAGGCAATTGCACGTACGTCCATACTCAAATATGTGCTCCACCGGGATTAATGATTACGGGAGAACGGCTTGAAATATCTCTTAGAGTCTCCGGATGGTTACTCAGGGGACCTAGAGCTAACTTTTGACACCCATGGTTTTACCCCAAGTTGAAAAAAAATAGTTAGGTTTTTGTTATGATCAGCAACATTTCAACTGCTGATTACACCAAGATGAAAACAGTTTGTGAAAAAGTAACACCTGTTTAGAGGTCGTGTCGAGGCTCCAAACAGATGTGACAAAAACTGGAACAATTGGGAGAGGTCGATGTAGTTATCGACTCTACTATAACACCGCTGCACTTAGAACTCCTCACTCCTTGTTGAGTAAGGGGGAAGAGTGTTCTCTCACTCTTCCCCCTTACTCAACAACTCACTCCACTGTTTCTGTCACACTTAGAAAGATAAGCGTGTACGAACTAAGCTCGCTCGTATGAGAGAGAGAAGAGCGAGAGCGAGAGAGGAGAGGACGAGAGAGAGCAGAGAGGAGAGAGAGAGAGAGAGAGAGAGAGAGAAGAGAGAGAGAAGGTGAGAGAGAGAGAGAGAGGAGAGAGAGAGAGAGAGAGAGAGAGAGAGAGTAGAGAGAGATAGTAAGAGGTAGTATGAGAGAGAGAGAGAGAGAGCAGAGAGACGATAGAGAGATACTACGCTTCTGATCGATCTATATCTTCGCTCTCGCTATCCGCTCTCGCTTCTATCGATATCGATCCGCTATCTCTATCTCTTCTGGATCTCTCCTCTCTCTCTCTCTCTCGCGCTCTCTCTCTCTTAGATCTCTCTCTCTCTTCTCTCTCTATCTCTCCTCTCTCTCTCTCTCTCTCTCTCTCTCTCTCTCTCTCTCTCTCTCTCTCTCTTTCTTTATGTCACACTCACACGCCGTTGCACCATCAAGATCAAGATAACAGTTACGAACTGTCACTAATCTCTCACTCTCTTTACCTATTATATATCTCAGGCGTTATCTTATCTTATACTGATATCTCTGCCTGCTACCTTAAATCATGAATTCGTTGTTACGCCCTCTAAGTGTCTCTCACTCTTGTTTTCAAAATTTTACAATGCAATTTTATTATGCCTATTTTCGTTGTACCTGACGTCAACAATAATGTCCCAGATTCTTACACTTTTAGACCTCGCTATCGCAGGCTCGGTCAAAAAGTAAAACTACATCACTCGCAGGCTCGTGAGGTAGTTACACTTAGTGGCACTCGCAGGCTCGTGCACTAAAGTACAAGAATCTGCCTCGACCTGTGGTCTCGGATCATTATTGTTGCACTTATAACACTCGACCTTCGGTCTCGTGTTATAAGTTTTCAGGTACAACTTATAGGCATAATAAAATCCTACATTGTAGTACAGGAAGCTAAAATTCATTTTAATTCCCTCCCCTCCTCCCTCCAGGACACTAAACTCCCTCCCTCCTCCCTCCAGGAAGACGTTTCTGTTCGCAACTCTCGGATTTCTCCTGTCTGGCCTACACGGTGGGAGCCCTAACTCAGTGGATACCGGTATATGTTGTATCCGCATCTCAAATCTCAGGGAACCCATACTCCAATCTTGAGTGAGTAGTAGTCTGGATTGTTAATGGTCGAGTTGATATCTGGGAATACTTTTCAGTAATATCAGAATTTAATAAGAGATTTAGGGGAGATTTAGTATTAACATTCCCCCGCCCCTTAGTGCGACGTATATTTTTCGGAGTTACAACAGTGTGTTGCTGGATTCATTGCCATTCCTGCAGGTAACTATAATTCTTAGAATTAGTGTTACAGTCGGACCCCGATTTACCGAGCATCCCGTAAAATCGGGGTACGACTGTACCAACAAAGATTCGGTTTTAAACTCATTCCATTGTTATTCGTCAGTAGCCGATATTTATCCCCCTAATACCCTCTTCCAGGTTCGGTAGTCAGTAAGTTCCTGGAACGATTTACCAGGAAAGCTGACCCATTACTAAACGCTGGGGGCATGTTGACAACTGCAGTCACCCTCTACATAGCCATAGCGTGGGCTCCATCTAATATCAACATTTTCTGGATCTTTGCTGGTATCTCCCAGATAGCTGTGTTTATTAGGATGGGCCCCAAATACAGCTATTATCATGGTCAGTCTGGGTTTTGTGGGACTTATTATCAGTATCACTAGATGAATTGTTGCCTTGTTCGACCCTCGAAATAAAATAGGTTTGAGCAAAACAAATTAATTACACATATTTGGTGTTCTAACCCCCACCCTGTTCACACAGTATAGTTGTCCCCCTCAAATGAGGTCGTTAGCCAGCGCAGTCAACATCCTCTTCTCCCATGTCCTCGGTGATGCAATCAGCCCGACCATCCAAGGAAAGGTAATTTAGGTTTGAATTGAAAACGTGATATATATATAGTGTTCTCGAAAGCTTTATCATTGCTTTATCATTGTCTATCTTGTTAATTTCTAAGTGAGTTATTTCAGTTAAATATTTCCTAAATTTCTCATTCTCCTCCCATAGTTGTCAGATTCGATAGAGGAGGCGTTTTGGAATTTTGACATTTCCATTTCCAAGTGTGTTGCTCTGGAATACTCTTTCTTTGTGTCCTGTTTTGTATGTATACTGGGAGGTGCATTCTATTTTATTGCCGCTGAGACTGTGATACAGGACCGGGAGAAGGCCATCGAAACGGTAATTTTATAGAGGGCTAACAATACATATACCGTGTGCGGCAAAAAAATTGCCCCCCCTAGACCACCATAGTTGCCGATGTGGTGGAGAGCTGTAACTTGGCAGGGTTGCTCCACTATGTCTATCTTGATCCTGACAGAAAAATCAGAGCTCTAGCTCAAAATTCATTTTCATGAACGGAATGAACATTGTCATTCATTCCAGGAAAAAATATTTTCCGGTCCAAAATTTAACTAATTATGTTTGGCTATCGATTTGCTTTCCAATGTGACCAAGATCAGCTAAATTGGACAACCACAAGAGACACAGTGTCATGTTTCTTAAAGTTAGTCAGGTCATGTGATCTTCACTGAATCGTTGATCGTGTTCAGTATTACGAATTGGTCTAAGTGGTAGAGAATCACGTATCACATCTGCTAATGAGGGATGACGATGCTGATTGGTCATCAGATCTGTAGCTCTTTGATAAATGTCCTCTTTCCTCGAATCACATCACCCTGTATTGGTACACATACCCAATTAGCGGCCATGATACGAGATTCCTTTGCCCATTGGCCCGATTAGCAATCCCGGAAACTCAACGATTCGGTGAAGATCACATGACCTGACTAACTTAAAGCAACATGACACTGTGTCTCTTGTGGTTGTCCAATTTAGCTGATCTTGGTCACATTGGAAAGCAAATCGATAGCCAAACATAATTAGTTAAATTTTGGACCGGAAAATATTTTTTCCTGGAATGAATGACAATGTTCATTCCGTTCATGAAAATGAATTTTGAGCTAGAGCTCTGATTTTTCTGTCAGGATCAAGATAGACATAGTGGAGCAACCCTGCCAAGTTACAGCTCTCCACCACATCGGCAACTATGGTGGTCTAGGGGGGGCAATTTTTTTGCCGCACACGGTATTACCATCCCTATTCCATTTCTCCACTTATTATACTCCCATTTAAGTTTAAGAGCGCACCCCATCCAAGAGCGCACCACCTCCAGAAGACACCACTCCAAGAGCGCACCACATCAAAGACAGCTCCCCATCCAGAAGATACCACACGCAGAAGAGATCACACGCGCAAATACAACGCCACGCTGGTCTCTTCTGCATGTGGTGTCCCCTGCGCATGGTATCTTCTGGATGGGGAGCTGTCTTTGATGTGGTGCGCTCTTGAAGTGGTGTCTTCTGGAGGTGGTGCGCTCTTGGATGGGGTGCGCTCTTGAACGCTCTTGGAGGCTCTTGAACTTTATTATGGTTCACTATACAATATACATCCTCTCCAAATATTACCCTACAAGCTGTATCTTAACATGCCCTCCTCTGTCTAGGTTGTCTCAAGGCGGAACACAACAGCAAGTAGAGTCGTGGAGGATCCCCGACTAAACACCAGCGGGTACCTCAGGGACGAGTACGATGGACGGGAACCACTTCTCCAACCCGCATTCGATGGAACAGTCTCCTTAACACGACCCGCTGATGATTGATGGGATCAGAGAAAGAGATATCATCCATTCAAGAACTGAGTTCAAAGACATTGGATATTGAGTGACTGGGAGCTGAAGAACAGTTCATGAACGAGAGAGATGAAGAGAATTATGAGTCAAGATTTTTATCAGTGCTGTGATTATACTTTGGGCTCCGCTACTTTTTTGTAATTGTAGTTTTGGTTACTAAAAATTGTGACACTAAAAATATGGAAACAGAATAATGTTCAGATTGATTGGTTATTTTTATCTTTTCAGTTTCACTGGAAATGGAATGGAAGTTTCAATAAAATAAGTAGCCGGAGTACTTGAAATGCATGCCGTTGTATGTTTTGTGTGGTTAGAATTTATATTTGTTGTTGGCGTATCAGTATCCAGGTTGTTTTAATTCCATTTTAAATCCAAAGATCTGTGGCGCAAATTTACGTAGTGCACCGCAAGATGACGCCGCGCAGTCAAGTAACTGATATCGATATGCGCGTTTGGAAACTAAAACTTTTAAAAAGTTCGCGTTTTTGTCTTCTGAAATCTGAGGCAAAAGAGTTAAGAGACAAGATCAAGAGTGTGAAACGTGACTTGCCCACCACTGACCACCATGACACAATTATTTCATTATGAATTTCTGTTTTTCATTCAAATTCCTCAGACTAAATTTTAAGTTCTGGAATTCCGACGGGAAAACCGAAAACGAGCGCTTTTTATAAAACAAATTAATACCGCTGGTATTATTATACCGCCCTTTTAGAGATGTAGATAAGCTTTTCAAATGGCTACGTTAGAGGGAGAACTACTCAAGGACGGTGGTTGGAGACGTGGTTGGCGGAAAAGATATTTCAAACTGTCCAAAATTTACTTCCAGTACTTTGAGAATCATCACAGCACCGGACCAAAGGGTGCCCTGGTTCGGGGCACTATTAATAATGTTGAGTTAATCGATCTCAATACGTATCAGTTTAAAGTAACTTTTAAAAACGAGGTCTGGGATCTCAAAGCTACATCCAGGGTTAGTACATTAACACTAATTAATTAATTAACTAATCATCGCCGGAACTTGTTTTGTGTGTCTTCATTCTTTCAACCATAAGATAAGAACAAAAACAAACTACACCCTTGACACCAACGTCTAAACATTGCCGCCTTCTTTTCAGCCAGAACTAATCAAATGGATGGAAGCTCTAAAGCCAAATAGTACACACATTATAAAACAGTCCACTCAATCAACTCGCCCTGTCACTGCACCCTCTGGAAATGTATCAGCGACTGCGTTTCAACCAGAACCCACTGAAAACCAGTACCAGACACTCCCTAGTACTGCCACACAGCAAAGGATATCACATCACTCAGGGGGGTCGGACGGTAGGACATCTCCTTCAACGTCCCTGGCGTCAAACAGAATGAGGTGGGTCATATTTGGATGAGAATTGGTTATTTGAATGTGGTTGTCAAGCTGCCTTTTATCGGTACAATTATTAGATGTGTGTACCGCAAAGTTTGTGGTGTCTTAATTACCCTTTCAAACATATATAATCGAGGTATACACTATCTAACTAATCTACTAATCTAACTAATCTACTAATTTTTTGTTTCAGTACCCCAGCCGAGATTTCTTACACATCACACAACAACACGTGAGTAACCAATCAATTATTGAGTCGTCTAACACTGTATCAAGTATGAACAATTCAATCAATTATACCATGTATGGAATGAACTACGACAGCTCTCCTCCGTTTATTGATCTTACCTTTTCTCTCAGATCGTCCTCAGTTCGAAGTCTCAACCCCGCAACATCAAACAACAGTGTGACCTCCTCCAAACCGGTAAGAGTACCCCTAGTTACCACCGCCTAATTACCACCCCTAGCTAACACCCCTAACTAACACCCCTAGTTACCACGTCTCTCAACTGGTGTGAAATGTGTGATCCAGGTGTGAGAGTGTGTGTGAGAGAGGGCATGGACGTGATATAATGTAAGTAACATGTTACTAAGCATTATAGCAGCTCTAACAATCCTAGAAGGTCGACCAGCGAAAGAGCTGTCCTCTCCCGGGTAGTTCCAGCGTCCGAATTCCTCCCAAGCCACCCATCACCCCAGTCGGCCGGCAGAGTCTTCCTGCTATTCTCAACCCCCCTGGACACCTGAACCTAAATCTGAATCTTTCTAATCGACGGAGCAGTTGCAATCTTGAAACATTTTGCGAGGTTTTTAGCTTGCCTGATGCTTGCAGATCTGTACTTTGTTATGGCTGTTCTGAAATTAATCTGCCAGTGATCTTCATTCGTTTTCAATGGCTGTTCTAAAATTAATCTGCCAGTGATCTTGATTCGTTTTCAATGGCCGACATGAGATTTCCTGTACAGTACTTGTATGATCACGACAACAACAACTATGAATGAAACAGCATGTGTATGGATTGATTTGTAACCTGATTTTACGCACGGTTTCTATCCCCCCCCTAAATTATACCTACTTTTCCTCTATTTGACTTTTATCTACCTCTCGCTCTCCCCCCATCTATCTTTCTATCTGCAGGCAGACTATGAGGATCCGATGGAAAAGTTCCATACCAGTGAGCCTGGATCGGAGCCCTCTCTCCCCCAAACTACAGTCCAACTAACACCTGTTGTTGTAAAGGAGGGGATTGAGGAGGGGATCGAGTTTGAGTTCAATGATGATGATGATGATGATGAATTCCTTGATTTCAGCGAGGGTAAGTCTTATAACGTGTTACGTGGTTTACAATGATGGAAGTTTATCTATCATTTGATTTTGATTTGTGATTCAGTAACTACTTATTGTAATCGTGGGGGGGGGGGGGGTCCAGCCCTAAAAAAAGCTAAAGGTACCCTGATTTTGGTCGATAGCGTTTTTTATTTTAGCTTTTTTTAGCTTTTTTTAGCTTTTTTTAGCTTTTTTTAGCCCTACTTTTTATGTTTTTTTCAGCATTCATCTTGACACTTTTCCATTAAATTTTCATCCTTCCGGACGTCTATTGACTGCATTTGTTCATTTCCTGCACATTTTTTACCATAATCTATCGTTTATGTCCATACATAGCAATTTCTGTATCCACCCCTACTGCCATTTTCTGGAGACATTTTTTCGATAAAAATATTATTCAAATTTGATAAAAATAGTTTTAAAAAAGTTCAAAAAACGTTATAAAACGTTATAATAAAAGTTTAAAAAATTTGGCGTCAGCGGGATTCGAACCTATATGAATCCACTAAAACTCAATTTTAGCTTTTTTTAGCTTTTTTTAGCTTTTTTTAGCCTTAAAAAAGCTAAAAAAAGCTAAATAAAGCTAAAAAAAGCTAAAAAAGCTAAAAAAGGCTAAAAAAGCTAAAAAAAGCTAAAAAAAGCTAAAAAAAGCTAAAAAAAGCTAAAGGTACCCTGATTTTGGCCGTTAGCTTAGCTTTTTTTAGGGCTGGACCCCCCCCAATCGTTAATACACCCAAATACCCACTTTTGATCCGTGTTGTATGATCTGTTTCTTGATTAACCAGAGCTGTATGTGAATGATTGCCACACATTACGGGCAAGTCTGGGGTTGCGGCTGAACGGTGGTAATGGTGAGGTGGATGGAATGGCCCCAGAGCTAGGATCGGGGGTTGGAGGTATTAGGATCAATATTGATCCAGGGACCCCAGGTGAGACAGGGGACTTTACTGACAGAATATGGACCCCATGTGATCTGTGACTACTGCATGCAGACAACTGACAAAACATATGGATAGAATATGGACTAACAACAACCAGTAAATGGAGACAACTGATTTGGACCGATACAACAACAGAACAAGAATGTTTGGAACACAATGTCATTTCCATTTCCACACAGGCAGCAACCACTACAGTATGGCCCGTGGCATGCAACCTCCTGCTGCAATACCTGGCCCTCCTACTGATACAATACCTGGCCCTAATGCTCATGAGTACGCCAATACTTCTGAGGATGAGGAACGGCAAACCCCGGTCCGGTTAAAATCCATTAAAAGTAGGAGCTGGACTGATCGACTTGGAAGAGAGACAACTTTTGTAAAACAGAGACAACTCACATTAACAACTGACGATGTATAGTTAGTCATGACCTTACAATTTACATACGGATTACTAAGTTGCTGATGAATCCTAATATCTTCCAGGTGAAAAGGGACAGGTAACATACGAACTGAAAGAAACGGAGCGGTCCGGGTCACCGTCCACCATACCCTCACTCCCTGGTAGGTCTATCAAATTATCTTGACTCACGTTTTGTTCAACACATGGTATGAAAAGTTATAGTATACATTTTACAAGTTAAGTTTTAAAGTTGTTCACGACGTATTTTCCGGTTTCCCAGTATCAGGAGAGAAGACGCTGAATGTGAAGACTCTATCTTCTCACGTCTTCACCACAATGAAGATAAACGAGTGGATAAAATCTGTTAAACCAGGTTAGTAACCATGGTAACCATTAGGTATTTATAACCATGTTATGTTACCATTGGTAACCATTGGTTACACTTGTTGATAAGAAGGGAGTGGTCAGGAGTGTTTCGGAATTCGAGTAGCCTCGTTTTCGAGTACTACCTCGATGAAGTCATGTTTTTGTAATAACACGCAATAAATCACGTCTTTTTAGTACGGGCATATGACGTTTCCTTATCGGCATAATCTTTCTCAAGCTAATTCCACTTCTAGGGTACTCTATAGGGTCCCTAGAAACACCCCCTGAGTTTGTTGCAAAATCGGCGATGGAGAACTTGACTTAATTGGGCCTAATTGGTTACAGGGTGATTTCAGCCTTAAGTCAAAATCATAAGTACCCTTAAAATAGGCGTAGCGTAAAAAATGAGGGCACCAAAGTGATCAGCGTCCTCGCATTAGTGGGGGTAGGTGCCGGAATTAAGTCTCTATCTCATCTGGTTAATTAGATAATTGGATAATTAGGTTTGCGCATATAACCGTTCTTTGGCTATATGGCTATAGCCACTTAGGAAAGGAGTAGAGAAAAAACCGAGGGCACTAAAGTGATCAGCGCCCTCGCATTAGTGGGGGTAGGTGCTGGAATTATGTCTCTATCTTGCCTGGTTAATTAGATAATTGGATAATTAGGTTTGCGCATAACCGTTTTTTGGCTATATGGCTATAGCCACTTAGGAATGGTTTAGAGACTTTTCACTGGCGCCATTTTGTAGGCAATAGCCAAGTTATGGGGGGTCGACGTCGGACTTTTAAGCTCTATCTCCAACCGTTTAGCCGTTATTGGGCTTAATCGATGCTCAAAATGAGCTAAAAACGGTAAAAAGCCCGATTTTGAGCAACTTTAAAGCCAAATAACGGCTAAACGGTTGAAGATAGAGCTTAAAAGTCCGACGTCGACCCCCCATAATTTGGCTATAACCTACAAAATGGCACCAATGAAAAGTCTCTAAACCATTCTTAAGTGGCTATAGCCATATAGCCAAAAAACGGTTATGCGCAGACCTAATTATCCAATTATCTAATTAACCAGATGAGATAGAGACTTAATTTTAGCACCTACCCCCACTAATTCGAGGACGCTGATCATTTTAGTGCCCTCGGTTTTTTCTCTACTCCTTTCCTAAGTGGCTATAGCCATATAGCCAAAGAACGGTTATATGCGCAAACCTAATTATCCAATTATCTAATTAAGCAGATGAGATAGAGACTTAATTCCGGCACCTACCCCCACTAATGCGAGGACGCTGATCACTTTGGTGCCCTCATTTTTTACGCTACGCCTATTTTAAGGGTACTTATGATTTTGACTTAAGGCTGAAATCACCCTGTAACCAATTAGGCCCAATTAAGTCAAGTTCTCCATCGCCGATTTTGCAACAAACTCAGGGGGTGTTTCTAGGGACCCTATAGAGTACCCTAGAAGTGGAATTAGCTTGAGAACGATTATGCCGAAAACTTGCCGGTTTCCGACGTCATATGCCCGTACTATTTGTGTGGAGTGAAAAAAGAGAGGAAAAGTGAAACTAAAAAGAGAGAGCGAGAGAGAGAGGGACAGGCCAGCGATAGATAGATCAAGAGAAATCCTAGCTCCCAAGTCCCAGAGCTCCCCATATCCTGTTACAGTGTGTCTGTCTGTGTGTGAAGCTTGTTTGTATTGGAGTGTGTAGTAGAGACTTTTTCCACAAACACATTCTCTCTCTCCCTCTCTCCTCACCATCTCTCTCCATCTCACTACGCCTCCACTTGTTATGAAGGGGGCACAGGTGTTATGAAGAGCTGCAGAGGTGTGTGACAGGTATCAAAACCTGGTACATTCCGGAAATGCTGTTAATTAGGATGACATGATTCGATGTGCATAGGTTGTGTGTGAGACAGTACTGGTAAATTGTGTCTACCTGCAGCAGCACAGTGTACATTGTGTGTAAGTACACAAACACTGAACACAAACAATGGGGGGGGGGCACATATGCTACTGTTTACTGTACATTCCAACACCTAACTCTCCGAATCCCCCACGATGATAAATAGGGGGGTGTCTGGGCTTGCCTGGCTAGAACATAGCAAGTCTGGGCATTGTCACACAGTAGCGAGGTAAATCGGCTTATTTCCCCAAAATGATGATGATATACATCCGTCCCCCCTCTCTCTCTCTTACAAATGAAAAAGATGATTAGAAGTTAGAAGATAAAATCCCATCCCCCAGTTGAGAAGGCGTTTGTGGACCCGATGGAGCAAGACCTGGGCACCCTTGATACCTACCTGGTTAACAACGCCCCCTGTCTACCTGGGGACGGTATTGTCCTGCTCAACAAAATAGGAAATGGTAAGAGAGTGGGAAATGATGACTGATGCTCGACAGAGTTATCTAGAACAAATTTAAAACGAGTAAAACTTCATGTTTTAAGTTTGACATTTGCAGGTGCCTTTGGTGAGGTATGGAAGGCACGGTGTACGCCCCCTATTGGTGGGGATCCTGAGGCAGCAATTAAAATACTAAAGGTAATTACAGACACAACTGCAAATTATTCGAATCATCCTGTGGTTACCTTATGAGATATGTTGCTATCATGGCCGGTAGTGTACTCCTGACAGTACTACAATGTATACAGGGCCCCTTAGCTGCAGCAGTGACAGGGCCCCTTAGCTGCAGCAGACGCTGTGTGGGGTCCCTAGTGTGCACGGTTTTTATGTGTGTATTGAATTCCTTGCCTTTGTATGTACACCTAAAATAGTTCTTCCCAGTAAAATATATATTGTCACATCCTGGGTAACCATGGTAACAGTTGTCTCAGTAGTCAGTGTACACATTCAGTGAAAATAAACACTTACCTCATTGTGTGTGTAGAATCAGTCATGAACACACGCGCCCTACTACTACTTCCTATATTAGTACAAACTGTACTTTCTAGCAAGATCACCCTACGTAATTATTTATCTCAACTTATCTACAGTCGGACCCCGATTTACCAGCCGCGATATCAGTCGGGCTCCGATATACAGTCGGACCCCGATTTACCGGGCAAACACTTCCCTCTAAGTAATGAGTGTCCCGGTATATCGAGGTCCGACTATTACATCTGTATCTCGTTTCAGGAGGGGTCTACAGATAAACACAGACATGACTTTTACGGCGAGGCAGTCCTGTTGGGACAATTCAAACATCCTAATGTTATAGCTCTACACGGTGTCGTACTTAGAGGTTGGTACTGCAGCGACTTTATACTGCAGTCTTTAGTTTTTAATACAACCATGCCCGATAAATTTGTGTAGGTAGATAAATTCGTTATATTATCTAACACCATTTTTCAACAGCTGAGGCACCCTGGATTGTTATTGAGTACGCAGAGAATGGTGCCCTAAAATCCTTCCTAAAGAAACATGCATCAAACAGGCACAGTAACCAGTTGCTAAGCTATTGCAGGGATATAGTCAGGGGTATGAAGTATCTATCGGAACGAGGCTACATACACAGGGTAGGTTTTCCAAATGTTAAGGAGGGTCAGAACATAAGGGTAGGTAGAAGCTGAGTTGGTGCTTGGGTCACTTCTCTAGTTTTGTCTTAATTTTCGCTTTTTTATCAGGATTTAGCGGCCCGGAATGTACTTCTTACTAAATTTGAAGTGGCTAAGATTGCAGATTTTGGGCTTTCTCGAAAGCTTGGTGATGATGATGATATCTACGTTTCCCGGGTAAGATTTGAGAGTCGTGGTCTATTTACTTGAGGGTGGCTAACTGGAGGTATTGGAACAATCGTAACCAACCTCTACAATTAATTGTTACAACGGGTGCGGTCATGATTTGGACTTTTGAGAAGAAACGAGAACCGACACCGGGGTCATGATTTTAAATTTTCATTCATTTGGAAACAGCAAGTTTCTGTAAAGCGCGGTGGTGTAAAAGGTAGGGGAATGGGCGCGAGGGTCGCGCGCGCACCGTGGGGTGTGGGAATATTGGGACCGAATTCAAAACACAAGAGCCTCGCTGACGCTAGCTGACTAATTTATTTGCTCCTTGATTCCACTTACCAGGAGTGTGAAAACTGTTGATTCAGGATTCCAGTTTTTAATTTGTTGCCCTCACATTCTCCTCCCCCTATAGGGCGGTATGGTTGCTATTAAATGGACTGCTCCAGAAGGGATCATTTCTGCCAGTTATTCCAGTGCTAGTGATGTGTGGAGTTGCGGTGTTACCATGTGGGAGATATTCTCAGAGGGATGTAATCCATGGTCTGGATTCTCAAATGAGGAGGCCTTCCGAAGGATCAGAAAGGGGCATGTCCTGAACCAGCCTGAGGTATGAATCATATCATGATATATTTTGTTTGAACAAAACAATGTTTTGTATTTGTAATATTCTGTTTCTACATGTGTTATGATTTTGTTATTCATGCTAATACCAAACAGGAGCTAATCCCATTCTCACTTCCTTCTCCCCCCAGAAATGTCCACTGGACGTGTACAAAGCGATGGTAACCTGTTGGACTCTAAACCCGCTAGATCGACCCACATTTGCTGACCTGGAGCGAAGCATCTTCGACCCTGACACGGACAATGTTGAGCAGCCTCTATATGAAAACTCGGATGGTTTTGTGCAATATGTCAACATGCAGTATGAAAACATGCCTGATGTAGAACAAGCATGATCCAGGGTACAATATAAGAGCTGTCTATAATCAATCCATCAACTTGATGTTGCCAACATTGAATCAGCTGGGAATGTTAGGCGACTCAATTAACTTGTAGATGGATGAAAGAGAAACAAATATGAAAGATATGGTTTAGTTGGCGATTTTATCAGAGAAACTAAAGTCGGATTTTTTGAAACTGTCACCCCCCTTTTCGTGCGCGGAATGTTTTTGCGCGTCACATCACATGTTAACGTGTGGTGTGCGCGTCAAAATTGATAAATTTCACATGCGCGGTCATTTTGGGGTGACAGTTTCAAAAAATCCGACTTTATGAGTGTTTTTGTTTAATTTTTAGGTTAGTTGACACATTTTGTAAATTGTAAACTTCTTTTAATTTTAACGATGAAACGATTACTGTAATTAATTCTATTTCTTGATTTGGTAAATATGGAGCCGCTCTTGAATGGACAATGACATGTTCCCAGTCTGTCGGCTTACTCGAAGTCGACGAATGGACAGACTGGGTAGCATGGCAACTCTAATAGAATGATCTAGAAGTAAAACAACCATTTTCTAAGCTCTAATCGTCTGGAAGACGCATTAAATATTTCTGGAATTGGAGCGGTGCCCGCGGAGAATTGCGAGCATATGCGATGATTTACCATTTAATTAGAAAAGCGCGGCTCAGTTAAAGCGCGTGATAGTAGCGCGCACAAAAATAATAAATATTCCAAGATCTTGCAAGATTTTCAATTTGTCGATTTTTAAAGAAAAGACAAAAGTGTAAAAACTAAATAGGGATCCCTAAAAAAGTTCAGTATTTACACAGAGTTTACACAGTCTTTACTCAGTCGTTACACCCAGAGCGGCGCGTGCTGCGCACAGTGGCTTTTTCCAAGAAAATATTGGATTCAACACTACTTTAAACAAATTAATTTGAGTGTTCCACTTATAATCGATTGATCCGTGTTAGAGGTTATTTTCCAATCTTCGATATCTTATAGTTACGTGAATCTCTGTGGGCTTATTAAGAACGTACTGTGAGTGTTTTGAGTTGGGATTTATCTCTGTCCAGGAGTGTGAGCCAGGTGTTTTAGGATGAACAATTTTCATGGTATTACGAATAGAGAGGAATTTGATAGAGCTCTTGAGAGTATGGTATTTAATTCTAAGTGTAAGGGTAGCTCTGTTCTGAATCGTCTGCTTGAGGGGGATATTACTCCTCCTCCTAACAGTCCAAGTGGCCCAACCAGAGAGCAGGTATGGGGTCTTCTAGTGTCAGCATATGCATTGATACCCAGCAGCTCCAGAACCCGGTTTGAAAGCGGCACTAGCTCAACGATGGATGCAGGTTCCCTGGAGGTATTGAAGGAAAGTTTTGAAAGCCTGAAGACTGATCTTCTAGCGACCATTGAGAGGAGAGTTGATGATCAAGTATCGAAAATACTGGATAAGAAAGAGGATGGGAACAGTGGAATTGAGGATCAACCAGAACCGGTGTTACCGATGAAGCATTATGTGGATATTAAGCTTGAAGTGGATGAAGATGATTCTGCGGCTCCGGTATGTCCGAAGAAGCAGTGGGCTGAGTTTGTGAAGCCAAAGGTGGAATCTGCCCTCAAGGGGGTCCCTGTACTCAATACATTTGTTAATAAGGGCTCTGTCCGACTTTCTTTCGAGACAGATGATCAACTCAAGGCAGCTGGTGCGGTTCTTTCACCGGCTTTGGGACAGGAGATCCAGACGGTTACAGAGAGGAAAGCGATGCTTGACCCAAGAATTGCGGTGAATGATTTGGATGCAGACTTACTTGATGAGGAGAAACTGATTTCGGAAATCCTGAGTGACAAGAATCAGGATATAAAGAAGGCCCATGGACAGGGTGGAAATATCAAGGTTATCCATATCAACAGGAATGGTAGTTTTGCTGTAATCCAAGTCTCCCCAAGTATTCGGAGGATTATTTCATCTAATAAGGACAAGATTTTCCTGAAGCTGAGGCAACATTCAGTTAGGGATCGGTTTCATGTAGTGCAGTGTTTCCATTGTCAGGAGTTTGGTCACGTGGCTGGTTCTATGAGGTGTTCCAAGAAGGACAGTCCGGCAGTTTGTGCGTTCTGTGCTGGTGAGCATGAGACGAGACAGTGTCAAGAAAAGAGGAAGAATGATGTAGCCAAACTGAGGTGTATCAATTGTCATGGCAGTGGAAGCAGAGAGGATAGGAGGCATTCAAAGACGCATCTTGCATCGAGTACCTTATGTCCTTTTTACATCAATGAACGAGGAAAGCTGATGGATAGGACTGCTGGCGTGAGTAAGGAGACAAAAAATGTCTACCGGACGAGGGCAATGGAAGAGCTGAGGATAAAACGACTTGGAGGATCGGGACGCTCAACGTCCATTCTATAATGAACAAGACGGGAGGAATTCTGACTCATCTAGAGGATAAGGAATGTGACGTGTGCTTAGTACAGGAGACTTATCTAAAAGCTACGGATACAGCGAAGATCAGGGAAATACAGGATAATGGATGGCAGGTATTCTCTAGTCCGAGGAGTGAGAGGGCTGGTGGTGGTATTGGTGTTTTCTATAGGGACGGAGTAGTGGTCAAACGAGCACCTGTTAAAGACAAGTTCAAGACCTTTCAGGTCCAGGAAGTCCTTATTGGAGGAGATGATGATCTTGTGAGGCTCTGTAATATATACAGACCCCCCTACAATGGAAAGGCTCGGTATACAGAGGCAAATTTTCTGGAAGAGTTTAATGGATATATATCGAACCTTCTCATGAAAACAGGAAATCCGATGATCATGGGAGACTTCAATTTCCAGGTTCAAGACTCAAGCAACTATTATGCGAGGAAGCTTCTTCACCTTTTGGACTCATTTGACTTTGTGCAGAATGTACCATCAGTTCCGACTCATGTGAGGGGAGGAACTCTGGATCTGATGATCTGTCAGCGTGATTTTCTCACTAAACTGGAAAACGTGCAAGTCTTTCCGGATGGAACGTTGTCAGACCATTTCTTGGCTACAGTGGACCTAAAGCTCTCTACCCCTGGAGATGATTATAGGACGTGGAGGAAGATGTACAGCTACAGAGATTTTAATTCGGTTGATCCAGAGGAATTCAGACGTGCTCTCCAGGAAGTTTGTCTTCGGGTTCCAGATGGGTGTACGGCAGAGGAGGCTTTGAGGATCTATGATAGTGCGTTAGAGGAGGTGGTGAGGAAACTGGTACCGATGAAGAGAAGGAAGGAAGTAAAGAGTGTTAAGTTGTGGAGGGAGAGACAAGATGTTCGGGAGGCACTAAGGGAGAGGAGGAGAGCAGAAAGGGCTTGGGAATCTAACAAGACAGGACTCAACAAGATACAGTACAAGGAACTACAGAGGCGTTTTGAAAAGATTGATAAGCAGGCGAGGATGGAATTTTCCCGGAAGCAGCTTGAGGAGGTTAAAGATGATCCTGCAGCGCTGCAGAAGAGGCTAGGTCGTCTAATTGGAAAGTCTGAAACTGTTCTGCCAGGAGGAGTGTCAGACGGAAAGTTGGCAGGGGATTTTGCAGAGTTCTTCAGTGGGAAGATTGAGAAGATTCGGACAGCGGTTCGGGATGAGCAAGAGGAAGGTTCTGAGGAGCTCACTGTGGATTCTCTGCCTGCGCCTACCTGTACTCTAACCAAGTTTGAGGAAATCAGAGTTAATGAATTAGTTCGGGTTGTCAAGGAAATGTCATCGAAGTCTTGTGATCTGGACCCTATTCCGACCTGGTTGGTGAAAGACTGCCTTGAAGAACTAGCGCCGATCCTGACGAACATTATCAACAAATCCCTTCTACGATCTACTGTTCCAGATATTATGCAGAAAGCATTGGTGATGCCAACGATAAAGAACCCCAATGGGGACACTGATTTATTTTCGAACTACAGGCCGGTTTCTAACATATCGTTTGTATCGAAGGTACTGGAGAAAGTTGTGCTCAATCAGTTAAACTCATACCTATGGAGGAACGACCTACTCAATGCAGACCAATCTGGGTATAGGGCGGGGCATAGTTGTGAAACACTGCTTGCTGGAATGTTTGATGACCTGTTGAAGGATTTGGATTCTGGCAAAGTATCGGCCCTTCTGCTGCTTGACATGAGTGCGGCTTTCGATACTGTGGATCATTCGAAGCTGATTGGAATTTTGGAGGCAAGGTTTGGGGTAAGAGGATCTGCGCTTGAATGGTTTAGAAGCTACCTTAGCAAAAGGACTTTTAAAGTGAATGTTCGTGGGGAACTCTCGGCGGCGATTGCACTAATCTGTGGAGTCCCACAGGGGTCCCTTCTTGGACCTGTTTTATTCTTGCTGTACATTGAGGAACTTCAGGATATTGTTCGTCCCTATGGCCTAAAGATCAAACTGTATGCAGATGACTCTCAGATATACTTTGGACTGGTTCCGAGTGATGCAGAGGGGTGGAGTTCCAGTAAAAAGACCCTAGAGGATTGTCTCAAGAATGTCAAAACATGGATGGTTAACCATGGACTTAAGTGTAATGAGGACAAGACGGAGTTTCTACTGTTGGGAAAGACAAGCTCCTTGGAAAAGATGGCATTTGATCCAGAGATCCAGTTTGGAGGTTCGGTGGTCAGGCCTATGGAATGTAAGGGGACGACAGGAAAGACCCTTGGTGTTCTCATGGACCATCAGTTGACTCTTGAGAGACAGATATTCAATGTTAAGAAACAGTGTGGCCTTATGCTCAAGAACTTGTGGCAGGTCAACAAGTGTCTTGACAAAGATACCAAGATTATGTTGGTCAAGCAACTGGTCATTTCCCGGATTGATTACTGCAACATCCTTTACTATGGACTACCTAAGAGGATATTGAGGTATCTTCAGAAGACCCTGAATTCTTGTGTGCGTTTCATTTTCAATCTAAAGGGACATCAGGATGACTACACAGAATACTACAAGGAGGCACACATTCTACCTATTGAGCAGAGGCTGACTTTCAAGGCATGTCTTTTGGCGTACAAGATTGTACGATGCACTGCACCCAAGTATCTGATGGACCTGGTCCCTCGTGATGACAATCCTGAACCTGTAAAACCTACCCGATCTACCTCAGTTCCAGATTTCTTCAGGTTGAAATATCCAAAGCTCTCAAGTGTAAATGCGAATTCTAAGTTAAGAAGGAGGAGGATCTCTGTATTCCTGCCGGAAGTGTGGAACTCCCTGCCATTGGAGTTAAGGTCTGTTCACCCTGTTGAACTCTTCAAGACAAGGCTTAAGACCCGGCTATTTAAGGAAGCTTTCGTTGATCCAGAGAGCAGTAGCACCTGAGTCATCTCGTCTTTGGGTCACTGGTTCTGTTCTGGTCTGGGTTTAGTGTTCCCCTTAGGCAGACGTTTATTTAGACAGTGTTATTCCTCATTGCATTTACCGGGCTTGCAGTAATAGCTGCTGACTTTTTAATAGCTTTGAGAGCTGCTGTCTTTGAGTAGCATGAGAGCTGCTGACTTTGTAATTTAGCTTATTCAGTGTGAGAGCATTTTTATGCCTATCTAAGTTGGTTCGTATTTTATGAGGCCCGTATTTTCATCAATAAAAGTCTATCTATGGTGTGTTTAAATCCAGATTTTAATAGTGTGTGTCATAAGTAAGGAAGGTGTTATAATTTAGGTATACCGCTCTGACGCTGAGCAGTGTCAGTCAAAATTCAGTTTGCTGGCCCTGTTTTGCCTGGGCGGTATACAAAAACTTATATTATTATTATTATTATTATTATTGTGTGCTGCACAATTGACAAAATTGAGCGCTGCGGCGAAAAAAGTTTCCGAAAACGCTGCAAATCGAGTGCGAAAGACGCAGTCGTTACACCCAGAGCGGCGCGGGCGCTCTGGGTGTAACGACTGAGTAAAGACTGTGTAAACTCTGTGTAAATACTGAACTTTTTTAGGGATCCCTATCTCTCATCTCTGCTAAAAAGCATTGGTCACTGCTGACTGCTCTATCCTGTACTGCCTGTAACATACTCCAAAAATTTCTGATTTCATGAGGAACCTTGGTGTGACTTGTTTTAACCAATCACAGCTCTGGTCTCAGAACATCTCCAGCGTGCACTCGTCAGTCGTCACTCATGACCCACACACCATAGCCCATAAGAGGTATTCTGCGCTGTGATTGATCAAAACAGATCACGTGCTGTAGACCTGAAAACTGCCTAGGTTTCTCATATGCCGAAACCTGTGCAGTGTGCACTGTGCAGAACTCAGTGTGATCATTTGTTCACTGCTCAATTCAAAGGGTAATTCAGCTAAATTGACTCCATTTATACAATTGTTTTAGATTAAATTTCCACCATTTGATGCTAATTATCGAATTTTTATACAAAATGTGGTTTCAATGTGAGAAGAAACACACTTAACACCAAGTTTTCTAGTTAAATCTATCTACTTTATTGTATTAATCATAATGTTATTTCTACCACTCTGTACATGCTTCATGCTGCAGCTCAGCTTGTTACGAGACATAAAACAACACATGATTATTGACCGCTTTGTTTTTCTCAGCCTAAAACTCCCATGACTTCTCTTCCTAATAGCATATAACAGTGCGGAGAGAGAGGGTCAAATAAGGCAAACATTCATCATCTTTGCATGTTGTTTTTGAATGGGTCTGAAACCCCAGAAGCTACATTGTCTCTCTGTGTCATGTCTAATATTCTGGGCTTCTCTCCCTCTCTCTATACTACTATTTCTGCTGATCTTGCACAGTCGCCATCACGTCTCTCTCTCTCTATTATACTCTGTAACAAGATGAACGTCATCAGTTCAGCAGCTCAGCTGAGTTGCCATGTGCTGTGGACCCACTGACTCCCTGAGTTACCACATGTGCTATCATGCCCCCTTTGACTCCCTGAGTTACCATGTGCTATCATGCCCCCCCCCCTTTTGACTCCCTGAGTTGCCCTGTGCTATCATGCCCCCATTTGACTCCCTGAGTTGCCCTGTGCTTTGGTCCATTGTGTTGGTGTTTATTGCTCTTTATTTTCACACACCTCAGTGCTAGAGGGGGAATAAGGTCCAGGCTCTAACGACATCGTTTAACTAACAATTTTCACTAGAGTCCACGTAGTCATGTAAATATGTGACAGAGAAAGAAAGTACCTTTAATTTTGTACTGCATATTATGCCATGATGCAATTTTCGAACATTCCGTAGGCCGTTATAGCTGCTAAATCTTCTTAAAATCTATGGCTATCTTCTCGTTTTGTTAGTCTACTCATTACATTGTTTGTTTGCAAACTAGAATTAGGAAGCCCTTTTCCATTACTGCATTAATTCAACGCCTGTAAGTTAGTGTCAGTTTTATTTACCGTCTACAGCTGTAACAAACTGCTGTTACAGAGAGAGATGTAAAATGACTACTACTGCAGTGTTGAGTGTTACTTTCCTTTTCGCCCTAACCGGTAAGGCTTCTTTCTCTACCTCCAAATAACAGAGTGACAGAAACCTTTTTGACAACAGTAATACTTTTTGACACTAATCCCTTTACAGGTGTTTCAGTAAATTCAGAGAAAGCTCCCCTATCTTCCAGAAGAATACGTAAGTCTCTACAGAGCCTTCGTTTAGTAGGAAATATCGAGGTGCTAAGATTTGTCAGGTTTCACGATCGTTAATCTCTCTTTCACAAACGACCCTCCTGAATTTCTAGGAGCTAAGGTCACAGTTCTAAATTCATGTCGGAAAAACTATAGATTGATAATATTCTAGTTCTCCCTCTCCCAGGTGCGGCTGAGTCCAGGCCCAAACCGGAACCCATTCATGGGGGCTTCGGGGAATGGATCCTTTATACCCACTGTGACACAAACAGTTGCACAGAAATGTTTACAAGACATTGTACAAACCCTCGGCCTATGAACGGGGGTGATACATGTGTGGGGGATTCCTTCCGGAAAGAGCGGTGTCGAGATGATTCGCTTTGTAAGTGCATACCTTTTAAAAAGCTTTTAACACTATTATAAGTGCTCTTTTGTTACAATGCCCTTATGTGTTTGTAAATCGTGAGAAACTGAGAAAGTTCGGTTTTTGCTTGCGATGTAAAAATCACAGTCTCACTCTTATTACGTAGCCCCATCCACCTCTCTCGCTTATCATGTAAGCATTGTTATTCTGGAATTCTTGTCGACCCTCTTTTCCCTCCAGTCTCCCTGATTCTCACTCTCTTCATGAAATATTGTGGTGTTAGTTTTACTAAACATTTTATTGTCTATTATTGAGACCGCCGCACAAAGGAATTTTGCCCCAAAAATTAATAAATCAGTGCACCCAGGGCTAAGTATCCTTTTCGGCCCTCCAATAGTCATCTTATCGAGGCCCAGTCTACCGGTTCCAACATTCTTCCTCCCTGATCCCCCTCTTCTCCAAAACAGATTAAGGGTTTACGTTTGGCTCCAGGAGTCTAAGCTGCAGTAAAAAGGTTGACAAGTTCAGTTCAATTTCCACTCACCAGGCTTCCTTCTCTTTCCATCATCACGCACATCTTTCATCAGCTGAGCATGAGCGTGCCGCAAACATTCTCTCTTTTTCTTTAGCCAAAATCAGTCTTTACAAGCTATTCTCAGTGCCATCATTCCTTTCTCTCCACTTCAATTTATCTTCCTCTTCTAGTCCCTGTTACAACCTGGCTTGTTAGGCTAGTAACCTGTCATCAGGGGGGGGGGGTCAAGGAACCCGGGTCTTGACGCCACAAAGATGTCCTTAAATGTTTTTCCCAAACGTTCAGAACCTTGTCCTTCCTATCTCCAGCTCCTGCTGCGAGTGTCCCCTAAACCTTACTCACTTACTGTCTTCTTTTGACAGGTGCAACGACAGAGGAAGTGACAGATAAAGAAGAAGGTGAGAGCTTTATTTGTTTGTGTGTCAACAACAAGGCGTCACCGAATTCATTTTACAAATTCATTACGAAGGAGAGGGAGGGAGAGAGAGAGGGAGAGTTACAGGGAGAAACAAAAGGGTTTTAAGATAAGAATTTGACACGCCTGACCTGTTGTCAAATAAATGAAATTCCGGTAAACGGGGGTGGAGAATTTGATTCGGTCTACCATTTAACATGTCAGGGAGAAATTAAGCTAGGGAAAAAGAGGATTTCGGGATTAGGTGGTAAAATCAACATACACAGCATGTGCAAATAAAGAAATTCCGGTAAACAGGAGGGGTTGGATTAGCAATGAATCGTGAATGTGGACAATTGTCTCTACCCTTTCAACAGTCCAGGCTAGAAATTCACAGCTCAGGCTGAGATACAGACATTTCGATTGTTTAACGTAGCAAACTTACTTGTGTCCCTAAGATTACAATCAACTGAATACAACCCTTAGATGAATCTTGTTGTGGCGCTTTCCATCCTTTTCAACTTGACACGTCAACCTTAATCTTTGTCTCCGTCTCAGGTCTAATTATCGTATCTCCTCTCTCTTCTCGGTCTCTTCTCTCTTCGCTCTCCTGATTACTCACGTGAAACTACTCTCCGGTCGTACTCGTTCTTCTGGCCTTTTCATCGCCGTCTCTGATCTCTCTCTCTCTCTCTCTCTCTCTCTCCTTCTCTCTATCTCTATCTCTATCTCTCTCTCTCTCTCTCTCTCTCAGTGCTCTCTCTCTGCTCTCTCCCACTCTCTTCTCTCTCTCTCTCTCTCCTCTCTCCTCTCTTCTCCCCGCATTCCGTCGCCCCCTCCCCTCCCTCGACCTTCGCTTCGCCCCTCTCTCTCTCACTGTTTCTATCTCTCTCTTCTCTCTCTCTCTCTCTCTCTCTTTTTTATTTATCTCCCTTCATCTCCCTTCATTCTCACATTTTCCGTCACCGTGACGGACAAGCTACCTGACCCTCTGTCTCCGACCCGCTCCGTCTAGATCTAGGTCTAACTTAGTTACAAACGGTCTCAGTCGCAGGGGAGGGGGGAGACGTTAGATTTTCACCCGAGATTCATTCATAATATATGCGTAACTTACTTCACATAATATTCCGCCGGTATGTATGCTGTCTGATTGGCTGATAACCAGTCACGTGACCTAAATAACGAGTTCTGATTGGTCGTTTACTTGTTTCCGCTGGTAATATAAGATCATGTCTGTATGCTGTCGGGATAATCATGTTGGGCGTAATTTGTTGTTAGGCCCCCTCGTGCGTGTGCCACTACAGTACAGTAATCTTTAGTAGCTATCTAGGGAGTTTTAAAAGGATAGCATAGGCGGTAGTTGATGGGAAATTAAACAGTACTGACATTAAATGTTTTGTTAGTTCATGACGTAATATATATCCAATGGGATCATTAATTGTGTATGCTGAACAAGATTAATTGCGTTATGTTCTAACATAATGCTGAATTTCCCTGCCATGTGAATCTATGAAGAAAGGAAATCATGACCAGATCCGCTGTAGCAGCAAGCGGGACACAAAATCCCGATCATTTATATATCACACAAACAGTATAGAGCAAATCCTTGTGTTTTAGTAGCACTAAATTGCGCGCCACGCCGCCACATTGCGTGCCACACATTTCCTGAAAACGTGCCAATGAAGTGGTTTATGAAGGAGCAGCTCGTAACTGTGTGTGCGGCTCTTGTTGCTACACCGTTGCCCCTCGCAACTAAAGTGTGACCAAAAAGGTCCCTCTACCGATTAGTTAGTATACCAAAATGTCGTTTTCGAATTCTAACCCTGCTATGCCTTTTTACAAAGCAAAAAGGCATCCGGGTGAATGCCTTTGGCATTCACCCGGGCAGGGAAAAAATTGAACATAGAAGCTGGTTATAAATCTTTGGGTTATGATGTTCTCTATCAGATTTGATTAGAGGATAAAGGACAATGGTCGTGTCCATTGGACCATGACTTGGTCTGATGGTTTGTGACCAACAGACCACTTGAGTGTGTGACTGTGTGGGTGGGAAGAGGGAGAACGGATGGCTCATACCCTCGCATATAATGCGTGATTGAGTACAATATGCTGAGATTGGATTAATATGGAAGGGATTTAGGTTTGTTGCATAGACGAATCCTTCTTCTTTTTTTTTCTCTCTCTCTCTCTCTCTCTCTCTCTCTCTCTCTCTCTCTCTCTCTCTCTCTCTCACCCTCCCCCTTACTAATGACACTGCCATCTGATGATCCTCCTATAGCTGAGCTCTCAGAGTAAAGAATGAATTAGACCTTTATGCATGAAAATGGAGGGTAAATCTGTCATTTTTGATGGACCTCTCATTGCTGCAAAGAATCTGACAGAGAGAAAGAGAGGGAGAGAGAAGGGAGAGAAAAAGTAACTATGCATAAACTTAGTATGATATGTGAAGAATCAAGAATGAGAAATTAATAATATATCATGGGAACAGACGGGGCTTGACAACATTGGTAATTTTCCAATGTTAGACCATTCGCAAGTCCTCTTATTATTTCTCATTCTCTCTGTTGAGAATTCAGTCCAAACTCAGAATTCGACAAACAGGTGCCAGAGTATCAATGGAATTTAAAATGTGTATGTGTGTTTGATTTATTATGAATAAATCATGCAATAGTTTAAGTTTCGACAATGTTGGTATCACTGCTTACAGCGCAAACATTGTGAATTGGGACAACAGATATTATCCTAGACACAATAATATTGTGTCTAAATCAACTGTCTAGTTCCAAGTTCTTCATAAGCGATCACGTTTTCATGACAAATCCATATTTGCAATCTTTCCATCCCCCTCTCTGCCTCCCTCCATCCCTCCCTCTCCCTCCTCTCTCTCTCATCTCCCTCTCTATCTCTCTTCCCCTCACTCTAGCTATCCTTATTTCTCTCTCCATTCTTCATCACCTTCATATTCGGTTACCGATAATGGGAATATATGTTTTTGCACTTGCAGTTTATGTATCAGTGCCTTCTGGAATCCTAAAACCTCTCCCACTCTAGCGAGTCGATCTTAGAGAAGAGGAGCGAGATAGCGCTGCGATAATCATGAGGATGGGAGATAGACAGCAGATCGAAGTTATGATCGTCTCGAGCTCCTCTCGATCTCGTCTCCCCATGCTATCTTCTCCACTATCTCGAGCGCTCTCTCTCTCTCTCTCGACGCTCTCTCGAGCTCTCTATCTCTATCGACTCTCTCTCTCGCGCTACTCGCGCAGCTCTCTCTCTCTCTCTCTCTCTTCTTTATCTATCTCTCTTTCTGCAGGAACCAAAAGAACGTGGAGCAAGTGGGGAGCATGTTCGGTATCTTGTGGAGCTGGAGTGATGGTCAGAACACTGTAAGTTACATGGCACTAAATAGTGTGTAGGGTTTACTGGGTAGCAGTAGGGGTTTTCAGGGGGATTAAAAGAAAAGGTGAGAAATTTGGTGAGAAATTTGGTCTTACCCCTGTATATTAGAGAGCCACTCAAACTATAATATATTCGCTCAGATACGCCATATAATTCTGCCTATAAACAGTGCTTCATGGCACACTGCACTTGTGTATCACTGTATCTACTATAGAATCTAAATACTATCTAGACTCTATACTTGACAGAGAGAGGTAGCACCTCTTGATGGAATGTGGCGAAATATTCTGGCTTTTTGCCATTATATGGCTAAATAGATGGCTAAAGATATGTATTATATGGCTATAACGTTGATGGTAAAATAACTTGACTATAAAGGCGACTGGTAGTCTTGAACGCTGTAGATCAGTTTTCGACTTTCTTCAAGGATCTAATTCCTCATTCCCACTCTATCTTCTCAAGTTTATATGTTGCAGCTATGTTCATTGTGTGAGCCACACAGTATATCATCCCTTCCAGACAGACATGCACCAGACAGCGAGACACGATGGACGGTGGACACTGGACAGTGAGAGATATAGACCTTCAAACAACCAAGCCGCAGACATCCTTTGAAGAGCGTCGAATATAATGATACTCATTCTCTCTTTCAGTCCTTCTATCTTTCTCTATCCCTTCTCTCTCTCATAATGAGATCTACTAACAAACCTTAATTGACTGAATCACCTTAAATCTTTATTGAATAAAATTGCATACAGAGAGACCTAATAGACCATCTGTCCTCTGGGTCAGAGTTGTTAGGGAAGTGCCAATGAGAGATCCTCTAGTGCTAGAGTAGCTACTTAACTCTCATAACCTACTTAACTCTCATAACCTGAAGAGGGGCTATAACGCAGGACTCCAGAACAGCCCATCTGTACTGCAACAATCCATCTGTAACAATTGCACTTCTTCAACTTATCTCCCTTTTTCAATTATCTACGTCTCAGATAAAGTTCATTAATTCCTCTCCTCTCCCCATTTTCACTCTCCCCATGCCCTGTAGCTACTCAGCAGCTAGTCGTTAGTATCGGGGGCAAGGTAGTCTTATCGCATTTTCCATCCGGCCATGCCGAACTGAATTCTGTAATTACTCCAGTCGGCACTGTGGCTCCATAGGTACTTACATAGTGTCTCTGCTCTGTCTCCTTCTCCTTTCTAATATAACAAGATTCAATGAACTTGAGAGTGAGATCTCTCATGAGAATGGCATGGTGTAGAGTGAACTGGAGAAGCTCTGTATGACTTATCACTTAGGCCGGGTCCAGACGAGTGGTAGGTAGCTACTATAGTAGGCTACTATAGTAGGCTACCATAGTAGCTGGGAACTGACCAGACGAGTGGTAGCAAAGCTACTATGGTAGGCTAGCTACCACTCGTCTGGCCACCCTCTGACACATCTACCATGATACTTCTGTAATCATCGGGGGTATCAAGTTTCGTATGCCCCACAGTAAGATGTGACAACAAGTTGCGATGATAGGTGGTCAGAGGGTGGCCAGACGAGTGACCACCTACCATAGTAGCCTACTATAGTAAGCTACTATGGTAGGCGGTTATACCTCGACCTATAACCGCCTACTATAGTAGCTTATGGTAGATATAGGTGTACAGACGAGTGGTAGCTGTGGTAGATATCTACTATAGTAGCCTACTATAGTAGCTACCTACCACTCGTCTGGACCCGGCCTAAGAATCCTGGTACTTTATGTACTAAAGTTCTGTGGTATGGTATTCCAGCAGTTGACTATCTACATCTGTGGACTTATAGGCGCATGTGACAAAACGTGACACTGTCAACTACAGTTTGATCTGGCGAGTGACAGCACATGTGACAGTGGATAGACAGCTCGACACTAGACAACAAATGTAGACATCATCTTAATCGCGATATAATACGGCTTGATTGGTGCCTGGTGGTAAAGCTAACACTGTATAGGGGTTCATCTCTCTTTCTCTATTCTCTCTTTCCCTCTCTCTCTATCTCTTTTTCTCTCCCTATCTCTCTTTCTCTCTCTGTATTTCTCTCTATCACTCTATCTCTCTCAAGCCACACATAACTTGTGTAGTTTTAGGCTGTCAATACAGCTGAAGGGCAAGCTTTGGGCTATGAATCACAATTTGGCTAGCAGAATGGTAACCACAGTAACCCATTGGTAAATATGGTACGATATAGGGAACCATGGTAACATAATGATAACCTCTATCTCCACTGCAGGTTACCCTGTCACAAGGAGGAGAAGTCCAAGTGTAAGCAACAGCAGTCAATATGTTATCGCCCACCCTGTACGGGTACTGAGGAGTCCCCGGAGAAGGAGGACGAGGAACATGATGGGTAGGTGCATGTTCAGTTTTGTAGACTTGTAGACTCATAGCTGCAAGTTAGTGGGCAATGAAGACTGTTTAGTTAGAAAAGGTAGACGGTGAGCCAATTCAGTAAATCGACTCCGGGCCTTTGAAACATATTTTGATAACTTTATTTTGTATGTTCAAAATATTAAATCATGGCCGCCCGACCGGTATAGGAAAATAAGGTCTAGGCGAATTATAGTAACCATTTAATTGCTCAAAGTTACCTTTGGCTCCAATTTGGTTAGTGTCCGGTGTCGGGCATAATAATGGATAAAAGGAATACGAGAGAGATCAAATCAGCTCATAAAAAACACAATTTAGCATATACTGGGTGTGATTCGGGGTAGACTTGGATCATGAAGACTGGAACCATATGGGACAGAGTGCGGCGTCTTCTTTCTTGGGGCTTTGTTTTCTTCTTTATTTGTTCTCTCTCTTTCTCTCTCCCCACTGCCTCGATTATTCTGAAAATCAAATGTACCCCACCCTGTTACGCTACCTGGTCTTTTTACTAGCACCCTTGGAGTCTGAGAACTTAGGAAGCGAGAGGGAGAGAGTGATGGAGTGAAAGAGAGAGATGGGGTGAGAGAGATAGTAAAAAAGTGATGTACTGTGTTTCATTTTGCCGAGATTCAACTTCCAATTGCCTGAAAATAGCTACCTGTTGATAGTATAACTCATCTCTATGTTATAGACGACGATATAAAATTCAATGGTACTGATAAACAGTCTTGTTTATGTCTCTGTTTCGATCTATCTGTCTGTCTCTCTCTCTCTCTCTCTCTCTGTCTCTCTCTCTCTCTCTGTCTCTCTCTCTCTCTCTCTCTCTGTCTCTCTCTCTCTCTCTCTCTCTCTCTCTCTCTCTCTCTCTCTCTCTCTCTCTCTCTCTCTCTCTCTCTCTCTCTCACCCTCCTTCACGCCCACTAACTATCTCTATCACTTTATTATCCTTCATTTGATTGCCATTATTATAACCCAGTGCTGCAGAACAGCATACAACATGAACTGTAATGATCTAGTTTTCCGGTGAATGACTTTTGCAGCTGTAGCAATGTTGAGTTGATTGAAGTTCATATCCCTTTCGAGGTCATCGCCCATTTTATCAAGTGATTTGTCTATCTCTGTCTATCTCTCTTCCTACCTAGCCCTGTTGATGTGTCCTCGCCCATCCCTTCTCAGCTGGATTTCACTGGTCATTGTGCACTCTGTGTTTTTGTTCCTGCATATCTCGCCTTCTTTTCTTGGTTTCCTTACTGTTCATTGCTATGTTCTAACCCTCCTAGGAGGGTAAAGGAGCTCCTTTATATTTGTGCACGAAAAGAGGGTCGAGCAATTGGCAATCTGTTGAGTCGTTGCAGTAGTGAAAATGCTTTTAAAGATTCAGTTGATAAATTCGTGAGTGTAGGATCAGGATCTTTCTAATGGCCCCGGACCGATAATATAGACATAATGGCGGGGGAGAGACGCTCCGACCCAACCCCATGACTGATGGTATTTTCATTTCAATATTCTTTGTATCAGAAGCCGATGTAGAAACCCTTTTGAGTAGTAACTTGTTCTTACTGCTGTTCTCAGGTCTCCCTAGACCTGTTATGTTCTAACCCGGTGCTCGGTGAAACAGGGTCGAGCAAGGCAAGCCAGAAACAGTCTGAATATGACAATGAAACTGAAAGGGGGTGCTAATATCAATGGGAGATTGATCACTATTGTGAACCATATAATAATCGTCGGAGCGAGAAGAGAGAGAGAGAAAGAGTAGAAGAGAGAGAAGAGAGAGAGATAGAAGAAGAGAGAGAGGAGAGGAGAGAAGAGAGAGAGAGATAGAGAGATATACGAGAGAGAAGATAGAGAGTAAGAGAGATGAAGATACGAGCGAGTAGAGAGGAGAGAGCGAGAGAGAGGAGAGAGAGAGGTAGAAGAGAGGAGCGTATGAGAGAGATAGAGCGGAGCGAGAAGAGATTAGATAGAGATAGAGGAGAGAGACGATAAGAGGAGTGAGATGATGAAGAGAGGAGAGAGAGAGAGAGAGAGAGAGAGACCTGAGAAGTAAGTAAGATTTTTGGGTACCATAGGGCCACAGGAGTTCTGGCTCCCATCTTCCGTCGTAGTCGGACAAATTATCAAATATGCGTCTTATTCTTCTCCCAATTGAAGTTTCAGCACTCTCTTACTCTCTTACCCTCTCTCCCTTTCTCTCTCTCTGCTGAAGGGTTGTTTCATAATATTTCTTCATCGGGGTATTGATGTTAGTGGTCCCTCTCAAATTTTCCTGCCCCCCTCCTGCACAGTGCATAACATTATCTGTCCTTCACACCTCTCCTAAGACGCCCCTCTTCTGACTTTAGTTGTAGGAGAGGACCGGGGGCGTTATCGAAAGTTGTCCATACTGTATATTTTATGTGTTGCATTTTGAAAGCTCCCTGGGTATTCCCCCACCGTAGTACTGCAATGCACGGGCCGCCGTAGCCCGTATTACCTCAGACATTCCTCCTCCTCCTCCTCCAAGCTCATCTTTTTTCGCTCTCTATCTTTATTTTCATTTTTGTAAATCCTGTGATAACTCTCTTCCTTTTCCAGCAGCTCTCTTCTCCGGGCTGTCTACACCCTCCATGCCATTTCCTCGCATCGTGTGATGCACGCAGATTAGAAAAGCGACTGTGTCACAAAGAGATAGAGAATGGTGGAGAATAATGGTGAGAAAGATAGAGGTTGGTGGAGAATAGAAGTGAATATGAGATGGAGAGAAGAAGAGTGGGAGCTGGAGACGTAGGTCGATGAGACAGCGGGATTGAAGATGCCGGTTGGTAAAGAGAATAAAAAAGAATGTGAGAGAAGTAAAGGGAAGGGGAAAAGAGAGAGAAGAGAGAGCTGCAGAAGATGAAGTATTTTTTGTTTTTTGAGCGTCAAGTCTTGATTCTGATAACTGATTGGCATATGAAACGGCCCTTTCTTAAAATGTTGCCGCTTTATCTCTCTCAAACAGTTTCAATTTCACTCACTTTTATCTGATAATCATTCTCCCTTTCTCTCTTCCTAGGTTGCTCTCTTTTGCTCTCTTCTGCTTTCTCTCTCCAAATCACCCTTAGCATATCATACGCTCTCAACGTCTGAATCTCTCTATCTTTCTGTTTCTGTTTCTCTCTCTCTCTCTCTCTCTCTCTCTCTCTCTCTCTCTCTCTCACCCCTCTCTCTCTCTTTCTCTTTCAAATCCACCCGAGCCCTGGACTGCTACTGCAGGTGACCTTCCCTTCTTTAATTTGCCTCGTGTCTCCAGAGAGCGTCCGCGTCAATCTACCACTGTTTTGTGCTCTCCCTCTCTCAGGCCTTATTTTGATAATTCAATCATTTCCATATATTTGAGTGTTTGTCCCCCCTCTCGCCGTACCCCTTTTGTCTGTGCAACCCTAGCTTCTACTTCTTCTAGCTCGATCCTTTAAATATTCCTCTCCGTATTTGCTTTTCACCTAATATTTTTGGTAGTTGCCCCACTCTCAGTCAGATTTATTTTTAGCCAACAACGAGAACCCCCTGCTGCTACTGCGTCACGTTTATAAATCTTCCAGCTCCGACTAGGACAGGATCTTGTCTGGATGCTCGCTCTCCTCCTCCTCCTAGCTTTCTTCCCGGCTACTGCCTCGCTCTTCAGGTTTGTTAAAACGTAGACACAACACGTCACGTGGTAATCACGTGATCAAAACATTGCATGCAGCAGCTGTAGCCTACTGCAGCAAAGGTCCGGGTAGGAATTGTCTAGATCTCAGAGCTACAAGAGACAATGATGACAACAACGTCATGTTTTTCCTGGGCAGTGGGCACATGCCCAATGTTTTGTGGTTCACGCCACTGGGATTCCAGAACTGTCTGTATCCAGATGATATCAAGGAGGGAGGGGTTGTAGTAGGAAGAGAAGATAGACAGATTGAAAGTGACACTGATCTGTTGTTGGGTGAAGGAAACATGTCACTTATCCAATTATTATTGATCAGCTCCTCTCATCGACCTATTTTCTCCTTCTCTTCTCTCTCTCTCTCTCCTCCGACCTCCTCGTTCTCCCTCTCTTTTTCTTACCATCTCCCTATCTCTTCATATTTTTCTTTCGGCTGCCACGGGGGAGATATCTCTCTCATATACTTGGAAAATTGAAGTGAAGTATTTTATTGGGTAAATAATAAGTTTTGGCATTCCACTAGGAGAGAAGAAGGGGTGAACTAAAGAGATGGAGATAGAGAGATAGAGAGAGATATAGAGAGATAGAGAGAGATATAGAGAGAAGAAGGGGAGATAATGCACAGTTTTACCGATCTTTGATAGTATCTCCGCCCAGTAGTCAAGTTGACGGTAAGTACTCTAGAATTTGGTTGGAACTTCAGCACTTATAATGCTACAGCTGATAATAGAGCCACAGAGAGATGATAGTTTTTGATGAAGGAGAGGGAGGGAGGGAGAGAAGGAGAAGGAGAGGGAGGGAGGGAGAGAATGAGAGAGAGAGAGAGAGAGAGAGAGAGAGAGAGAGAGAGAGAGAGAGATGGCGAGAGAATTCGGTTAGATTCTGTCGAATCGCTAGTTATCGCGATCACGTTGTTACGATTCGCTGATTTTGAGAAGTTCCTATTGGTTACCACTTGATACTACGCACACGTGCTGAAGACATAGTACGGCTTCATCAGTCAAAGTGGCGAAAAGTAATCGCAACTCACTTTTGTGGAATTTTAATAGAGCACCTAGGTTGGTGATACATAAACGGAGGGTATGATTTAAAGCTGTCAGAGTATTGGCCTGACAGATTTAAAGGGCACGCCTATCGCAAGTATTACCCAAGCGTCGGGGCCATATTACACCATAAACAAACACGTCACCTCTTTATCAAGAGATAGACACCCCCTGACCCCACTGTAAGCAAGCTATCACTCCCCCGCCCTCCTATTCGAAAAGACCACCCCTCCCTATCTGCTCCCAGACCTTATACTTTGATAGTCATCACTCAGGCCCGGGTGACCGAAATTTTTAGTCTACTTGACAGATGACGTTTTTCAACATATAAAATTTCGAGAAACAGTGTTTCTAAATTCTTGTGATGTGACGTATACTGATAGACGTCAAAAATATAGGGTTATTTATCCTCTTTATTTGTTTTCAATCCCAATCCAATATCTCTCTCTTTCTCTCTCCTCTTTCTCTCACTATGCCCCACCCCCCATGTCATGTATGCAGCATTTTGCAGCATTATTATCTCACTCATGCAGGTCGTTTGCGTTAAATGGTCCCCTGTAAATATCATATCACAAACAGAGGAGGGAGAGAACATAGAAACAAAGAGGGGGAGGGGAATTAGGGCGGGGAATGGGAGTAAAAATAGGTTCACGTTAAATGTTTATTGAATATTCTTTTTTGACGTGAAACGTGGAAGGATAGGGAAACCTTACTTCTGGTCCTTCTTCTGGAACCTTCTCGAGTTTTCTTTTGGTTTTCGGCACAAGTTGAAATTCTAGATTCTAGTAGACTGTGGAACCCTTTTTTTGGTCATTTCGAAAACATAAGTTATAGGAGTCAATAATTATTATTTTCTGGGTACCCTTAGTATGATAATTAAATCACAATATCAAGGATTTCAAGGAACCCATCCCTCCGTCGTTATTAATCCGCTCCCCCTTTGTTTCAGGGTTTCCTGTGTTTATAACCATTCCCTCCCCTTCAGATTTTCAGAGTGGTCACAATGGTCAGACTGCCAGGGGTGCATCCAAACTAGGATGAGAAGATGTGAAGAAACAGTAAAATGTGGCAGTAAAACAGAGACAGAAACACAACGGTGCACAGACTGTTTCGTGGATACAGGTCAGTAATATAGAATCTCTTTTTCTCTCTAATATCTCGATTAATATCTTGTTTTTTCTATCCCGATATGTTCTCTCGTTTCTGCTTTTGTGGGTTGGGATAGATCTCATATCAATGCTGCATAAAGGAAGCAGAATAGAGGTGTCATACTGCTACTGCAGAGCTGTGAAATCCAGTGTCTTTGCAGCATAGTTCATAAATTAGGGTGTGCATTCTTCTCTCTGCCCTCTCTCTCCATCCTTTCCTCTCCATCCCTCCCTCGCTCACTCTCTTTCCCCCTCCCTCTCTCTATCTCTCTCACCACGTAGCGTCCTTATGATAGGTGCCTTGTTTACTGTTAAAAACATGCAATATGCATCTATCCTATTGCAGCATAATGCGGCGATGACAGAATTTCCTTTTAGTAGCCCACGGGGGTTGGGTGGGGGTGAGGGGGAAGAGGAGAGAGAGGAGGAAGAGGAGAGAGAGAGAGAGGAGAGAGAGAGATGTGGGAGGAGAGAGGAGGAGAGAGAGAGAGAGAGAGAGAGAGGAAGAGAGAGGGGGAAGAGAGAGAGGAGAGAGGAGAGAGGAGAGGGAGAGAGAGGGGAGAGAGAGAGAGAGGAGAGAGAGAGAGGAGAGAAAAAGGGAGAGAGAGAGAGAGAGAAGGGGGAGGGGAGAGGGAGAGAGAGGGGGGAAGAGAGAGAGAGAGGGAAGAGAGGAGAGAGAGAGAGAGGAGAGAGAAGAGAGAGAGAGAAGAGAGAGAGAAAAGATATAGGAAAGGGAAAGGAAAGGAAAGGGAAAGGGGAAAAGCGAAAAATGTCAATAAGTCAAAGGAATCCCCCCTTTCCCAATTTCCCCCACGTTCTTCCCATAATTTCATAATAGGGCTTACTGCATTCTTTCTTTCGGCAGATTTCCCCGATCCCCAACATTATTATGATTTTAAGGAATTTACCCATTTGAAGTACCTGTGGATAATGTTATTGAAGCAACATCATATTTTAATCTTCCTTTATAATAGAGGTGCAGGGCCATGAATGATCATTAAATTACCGGTGAGAGAGAGAGGTAATTAAAATTCCTTGTTTCCGAAATGTTGTTTCATCCCTTTTTTGGGATGTTAGTGTTAGATAAGCCTAGGAGATTAGAAAAGAAAGGGTGATAAATCAGAGACAAAAAGAGCAGAGCCGCAAACGGTGAAAAAGGGGGGGGGCAAAAAAAGGGGGGGGGGATAAAGAAAATATTTATTTTAGGTTATGATCATTTTTTTTGCCCCAGCCCCCGTGGGGCAAAAAATCCATGGCTGGGGAATTTCTCCTAATTTCCTTATATTTTAACCAACACATATTATAGATGTATCTTCTTTTAGACACCATCATTCTTTTTTTTCCCCCCTATTTCGTCCTCATGTCGGGGGGGGGGGGGGGGGCTAACAATCACAATAACTTAATTTTCAGACCTGTTGGGGGCAATGGTCCCCTTAACAATGAGTATTTATATTCTTCATTTTTTAAAAGGGCCATTTTGACATGAAATTTACCCCTACCTTATCGGGGGGGATCTATTGGGTTTTGGGAAAAAACCCCTAAATTTTTTAAGGGGGACCCCCCCTTTTTTTTTTTTTAAATTTTTTTTTTTTGC
>CM035352.1:4968669-5069558 GCA_020137815.1 Hormiphora californensis
GGGGAAAATTAAAATTTGTTGAAAGGATCGGGAGGGAGAAGCCTGGCAGGATTAGAAAAGAAAGGGTGATAAATCAGAGACAAAAAGAGCAGAGCCGCATACGTGTGAAGAAGGTCAGGGGCAAAAAGGGAGGGGATGAAAGAAACATATTTATGTTTAGGTTATGATCATTTTTGTGCCTAGCACCCCGTGGTGCTAATTATCCATGGCTGTGAATTTCTCCTAATTTCCTTATATTTTAACCAGCACATATTATAGATGTATCTTCTTTTAGACACCATCATTCTTTTTATCACACATATTTCTGTCCTCATGTCTAACCGGGGGGGGGGGGGGGGTCTAACAATCACATAACTTAATTACAGACCTGACTGGATCAATGGTCCATTAACAATGAGTAGTTAATTTATATATTCTTCATTTTTCAAAAGGCCATTTTGGACATGAATAGAATAATTATCTGATATTTGAGACCATAATTATCAGATTGTCCATCAGTATTTCTAGTCACCAACACACGACACCTGATTAAGGTTGACTAATAGCTCTGCAGTACTAGTGATCGGGTCAAAAGGGACGACCAGTCCAGACCACCTTCTGGAATTAAGATCTTGAGATTCGATCTTCCCTCTCTTTTCTTCCCCAATCGTGTCTACGATTTTCCTCTCGACTCCTCCCTCTCTCTCTCTTCCCGTTGCACTCAGTAGCTCCATCCTCTTTGAGAAGACCTAATAACACACCCTTTGGAAATTAGTTCAGGATCAGCTCTCTTGAGAGAAAAGGGGAGAGAATAGGAGAAAAGAGAGAGAGAGAGTGGGAGAAAGAGAGAGTTTTCTTAGCGAACTCGGGGGAGCTAAGTGTAAAAGAATAATGAGAGAATAGACGAATAAAAGACGATCATTATTCATTAAGTTGATAAAGAGTCTCCATGGCTGTAGATGTAACGAAATAAAGTCCTAGTTTGGAAAAACCTTAGAATGAGTTATTGAGTTTTCTTCCTCACACACACGTACGCACCTACTGCAGCAGCATCATGTATAATACACGGGGGGCAGGGTACATGTTCCAAAAGGTGTACTACAGGATATAACAAGCCTTGGGGAGTTGTTGTAGGAAAAACACACTCCCCATGCACCTCCCATGCTTCTTCAACAGCCCCTAGTGTACAATGCTACTTCTATACAATTCCACTGCACGTCTAGGTTTCGACTAAACTGGGACGTTCTAGCTTCAAAACTTTAAATTATCGGTATCTTGCATGAACCTAAAAACTAGGCACTACACAAACCCCTGTAATTATATTCGTACGCATGTGTAATTCTGCACATGAATTTAACCTCATAGCTACAGTTCATGGCAGCCGTACTAGCTAGGACTGCAACTTACGAGTTTTAATTGTGCAGTACTGTTACAGTAGGGAAAGAAGAAGGGTTTACGAGGTAGATTGCCCCGTTTCCCAAAAAGAGACATAGATTAGAAAGACAGAAAGATAGAGGGATCGGTGAGAGAGAGAGTGAGAGAAAGAGAGAGAAAGGGAGAGAGAGAGAGAGAGAGAGAGAGAGAGAGAGAGAGAGAGAGAGAGAGAGAGAGAGAAAGAGAGAGAGAAGGATAGAAGGAGACGGACGACAAGTAAAGATATTGTGACAAATGAACATCATGTCTCCTCATAACCAGACCTACCTTCTCTACGCTTCACTGAAATAGTCTGGTTGGATGTGGATAAAGTACTACAAAGTGATTCATTGTAACTTTTGTAGATTCATTTATTGAGACACGACTTGTCACCGTACATTAGCATAACTTATATTCGCATTTCACATGTACATTAGACGTGAGAGGAGAAATCGTTTATCCAGTTTTTGGTTATGTGCAACAAACATTGTGATCACTAAGTACAAAATATGAACTCTTTTGGATCAGATAAAAGAAAGAATATGTGAAAAGAATGTTATCGCTTGGTCCTTAGAACAAACATCTCCAGTACCTGTCTGTTGTACTGTTCTACTAACAGTGAAGACCATGGTACCTGTCTATGCTTTGTAACTGTAAAGGACCGATAACAAGATGCCATGCTGTCGCTCACAAAATTCTGGGTAGTGTACTGGGAAGGCTTCCCTATGTCTGGATATGTTGGGATCTCTAGTCTCTACTAGGATCCTAGCAAACAAGAGGGTGGGGTTTATTATAGGGAAGTTTATTATAGGTCTATGTAAGAGATGGGTTCCGGATATATGAACATTTAGTTGTAATTGATAGATATTCTAAACCATCCTTTTCCTCCCTCCATACTATATCGTCTACCCTCCCTCAGAAACAATAAAACAATGTTAATATCATCCCTCCCTCTCAGAAACAATGACGAGATGCCAGCAGATCCTCCACGAGCAGACCAACTTTGGGAGGACCAGATTCCGGGTTCACTGTACGGAGGACGGGTTGTTTACAGCACAGCAATGTGAAAGTGATCGATGTTGGTGTGTACATGGTGACACAGGCCGGGTTATTGTGGGGACAACTCACACCGCTAATGTGACTTACAACTGTGATAGACGTGAGTAGTATTTAGGGTGGCATTTTGGGTGACATTTTTTGTGTCGTTTAGGGTGCCAGGATCATGATGTTTTAATATTTTGACATTTACAAATATTACTTTGTGTTTGGGGGTCAGGGAAGTTTACACATATATCTGCAGTCTCTTTAAGAAACATTATGTAGGGTAGACTGGGACGGGGGAGCGCGATAATGGCCTCATATTATCACTAAGTAGTAACATATCCTACCGAATGATTGAGTACATGGAAAGAGATCCTGATATAAAGTTTGTGTGTGATAGTGTGTCTATATCTCCGTGTGTGATAATGTGTGTGATAGTGTGTCTATATCTCCGTTATAGACCCATATTATTTCTGATCAATCTACATGACGGATGTGTATGACACAAAGAGGTCTGCTTCTTTTAGGGAGGCAGTGATATGTGGAAATAGTAACCCTGAAACCTTGCCCCCTTTTACAGCGGGTTTATAGTGGGAATATAAGTTATCTTCATGGGGATGTAAATTCTAATCAGGAACCCCGAACCGACCGAACCAGGAAATACTGGTCCCTGATTGGCTGATAACCAGTCACGTGACCTAAATAACGAGTTCTGATTGGTTGTTTACTTGTTTCGGCCGGTTCATGGTTCTAATTATACTTGTACTCTCACGCACAGAGCGACGCAGGTCCCCTAAGGACCGGCCTAAGTTAACTATTCTTGATCTGTATCTGTCTTGTGGGCTGGTATCATGATCGTAGTGAGCGGGACTGATGATCTGCAGAGCCGGCAATTGAAGTCGGCAATGATACTGATATCCATTACTATTAGGTTAGTTATTAGGTTTAGGTTAGTGTAGGCCCTGCAATTGCAATAAAATGTAATGTTACTATATCGGATATTATATTAGGGCTGGGAATTCCACGTTGCAAAATATATAGAAACGGAATTGAAAATTCCTGAATAGGCCGGGAATGAGAGAAAGTGGGAGTGGAGAAAAATGGGAGTTGACCTCAGCAGTATAGTGCCATACCAACATTAGTATATCAAGTAGAATCCATACAATCATGACAATAAGTATGGCAAATAGTAGTTGTGACTACTCAGATAAAATCGTCAAATAATGTTGGCGCTCGCCAGGTATTTTTACCATAATTTATGCACATATTATAAGTTATAACTGATAAGCTTTTTATGTAGCTTCTTATTTCCCCACGGACGGTGCACTTATAACACCCCCCCCCCCCCCCCGCCAACTAAACCCTATTTACCCCCCCCCCCCCCCCACTAAACCCTATTTACCCCCCCCCCCCCCCCCCACTAAACCCTATTTACCCCCCCCCCCCCACTAAACCCTATTCCCCCCCCCCCCCGCCCACTAAAACCCTATTTAGCCCCCCCCCCCCACTAAACCCTGTTTACCCCCAGTCAGTGAGATGACGGAGTGTAGGGCACTAGCAACAGTAGCTGAAGAGGACAGCAATGATAGCAATGGTTTTGTACCCACCTGTATGTCTGATGGTTCCTTTTCTTATCGGCAGGTAGCTAGATACCCATACAATAAATTAGTGATGATAATTATTAATTAGTTTCAATTTCATTATGTTCTCCATTTCTCCGTTTCCATTTCCTACATGGTATGATCAGCAATATGTGTGACCAGCAATGTGTGACCAGTGTGATCCCCTTCCCAGGACCATGATACGACACAGTGGTGTGTACACCGGGATGGATACGAGGTAGAAGGAAGCAGGATATCAATTAACGAGGATTTATATTGTCCGCCAGGTAAACTGAGAAGTCAACAGAATACAAAATTATACCTTGCTCGATCGATCCTCTTACAAATATTGGAGGGTTAGAACAGCCTCTGCTAGTCGTGATGTTTTGCAGTTGTCAACAGTATGACACCATATTATACAGCATATATTATGTGCATGTGATGGTATAATTTCAGTCTGCTCCTATCATGGCCAGATAGTTTTTCTGTCGAGTGTCTAGCGATTCTTCACCAGCTAAACCCAGGGGCAATGCGACAACGTTTTTGTAGCGCGCGAACACTCAAATGTTAAATGTTAGCACTTTGCGCGCAGTCGCGCCAACTAAAAACTCTACCACATGTCGGCTGAGGGCTCGGATCGCACTGTACTGGCTGAGGCATTCAGCTTCACTGGACGTGGACGCAGTTTCAAGCGACTCGCTCAGATATTCCTCAAATGTTAGCTGCTATTAAAAGTTGTTGATTACTTTTATTACATCTGCTAATAACCCCCTCTCCAGATTTGGTATTACTGACTAAATGCGAGGCCCTGTCAAATGGGACACTATGTGAGGCTGATGGCAGCTTTCAAACTACCCAATGTGACTTGACGGCAGGGAAGGACAACTGCCACTGTGTGTATGGTGATGGATATCCAATGGCGGGGTCGGGGGAAATTTGTAACATCTGTAAGTGTAGTCAAGGAGTTTCAAATCGAAACATCTCGTTTTGATACAATATGTCTTGTCTTAGACAGACACTGTCTCAATTGTTTGGGTCAGCTGCTATAACAGCCCAATTCCCCTCCGGCCTTCTTCCTATAACAGCCCAATCCCCTTCTCTCAGATCCTGAGATAACCCTCCCAAAGTGTGTTGCTGATTCAGTAGATAACCCCTTTGCGGCCTGTCTCCCCTGGGGAGAGTTCGCTGATGAGAGTTGTTATGAGGTATATTAAAGGATTTAATAGTTTAGTTTTTTATTGATGAAGTAATTCATTTTCTTTGTCTTCATCTCTAATCTTCATTATCCATTTTTTTTGGGTCACTTAGCCGCTGAGCAAACCACATACAGCCCGGGTATGGGTAACTATGGCGCTAAGCTCCCCCCTCTTCATTATCTATTACACAACGCCAATACTTCATCATCTTGTTCAATCTTATTATCAATATATCATATCTTTCCCCCAAGTATAAGACGAAACGGAAATCAAAGTACCTTGTAAATATTTCAATCGATTTTATTCCATGATGATACAGCGATTTAATACTTTAATTCCTGTTCATTTTGGCATACTTTTGACTTTTTTCATGATCAAATAATATTCGCTGGCAGGTGAGGAAGTGAGAGGCACAAAAAAATATAATTTTGTTAATATTACAGAAATGTTTAGCTAATAATCATCTCTACCCAGAACGTGTGTTACTGCGTGATGCGAAACGGGACTATTATCCACGAATCTGGTTCCCCCATCCAAGGAACGAGGAGAACTAGCTGTCAGGAGATTATTAAGTTTCTTAACAAGCCTGAAACTACCATCGCAACTGAACCTTTCACATTTGGTTAGTAAAAGTGGGGGTCAACCGAACCGTCACAGAGCGCGGTGAACCATGCGCATGAAGTAAAAAGTTGCCTTGCTATGCTTCCCCATCAGTTGTTTACTAAGCTATATTCCCTCAGGCCCGATAATAAATACAGGAACATTTCCCTACACGCCAGCTTCATCTGATCCCGGGATCACAACAGAGAATCCCAAATACATTACCACCGACAGGTATACCATCACACATGTATAGTTGTAATAGTTTGTGTAGCCATGCTATGATTTATGGATCATAACTTATGATACCGCTTCATTTTGTTACGATGCCTCTGCATTCTGTCTCACTAAATCACTATTCTCCTACCCCTTTAAATGCCTGCTGCATATTGTATCATGACTCTACCCTCCTCCCTCTCCCTCTCCCATCAACCCTCCTCCCTCTCCCACATTTTATCAACCCTCCTCCCTCTCAGTTTCTTCTCTGAAGCCTCGGAAGGACCCGATGATATGGAGGTGGTTCAGTACGAGGAATGGTCTGACTGGGGCGCCTGTTCCAAGGAGTGTGGTGGTGGGTATCAGTCCTCATCTCGGGCATGTCCTGTAGCGGGGGAGTGCGGTGGGCCAGATATTGCTAACCGATATAGGGATTGTAATACAATGGCCTGTAGAGCTGGTAAGTAGTTTCTGACAGTGTATTATAATAGGTGTAGTTGTAATATACCATGTCCTGTCTAACAGCTGATAAGTGTCGAGAAATGTATCAGTGCTGACCTGATCTCATCTCTATTGGTATTCACACCCAGCTCCCTCTTACAGCATCTGTGGACCTATTTGATTACACGTGGTCCGAGGACAAGACCAGACTTCAGATGAAATGCTCAGGAAGTGGAGTACCAGAGCCCTCTGTGGCCATTAGAAATCAAGATGGACACTTCCTAGATGTCAACCAGGTAATACCTAGAGCCTAGGACCTAGGTCAGAGCTATTGTAATGTCCTGTAGCGAGGGACCAAGTTACGAACGACTCTCTGTTTGTTGTGAAAGTTGGGACTTGCCACTCATTTCTCTGGCTGTGCAGATAAGTAATAACACATGACCTGGGAAACGCAGTCGCAACTGAGGCCCGAGTAAGTGAGGTGACTGCGCCACCAAAAGAAAGACTACACACACAAAAACATTGTTTAGGTCGAGATGGATGGTGTGGTTACTGTCTCTATAAACTTTACCCCAATGCGATCAGAGGAGTTCGTGTGTGTGGCTACAGGAGAGGGCCAAGAGAGGGCATCTCTTACCTGGAAACAACACCAGGTTAGGGCCATAGTTCTGAAATGTGTATACCCCATCTGAGTTACGGCATCTGGCCCCGGACACTGGACAGGATACTATCCAGTAGATAAACCCCGAAATCTCTGACTTTGATAATGAAAGCCCCAAAATATCCGTCCAATCACTCCATCCCTCCTGCTCAAACAGCTGTATATCAATGCTAACCCTCCATTCTCTCAGCGGCAGTTTCAGCCTTGTCTGCGAGTGCAGAGGTGGTATACGTGCTGCAGAATGTACAGTTGACCTGCTCTGTGGAGGGTCTACCGAGACCTAACATCAAGATTTATACCATCGAGGATGGTCTAGTGGCGGTAAGTTGTGATGGGGGAGGGGGGAGTAACGTGGGTGGGGCTGTCTTCTAATATAATGGGTCTAATATAATGGGTCAATATTGTATCCTAGATAACACCATGTACTTGATGGTACTTGATGGTACTGCAGTGCTTAGGAACCGGCGATTCTTGTTCGATCTTTATGTAATAACTTAAGATCGAGATTTTGAACATCGAGAAGAATCGCCGCGCTGGTTCCGAGCAGTGCTTGAACCCTCATTCTAACTAAACATGTTTCAGGAGGGTGCCGGGCCTCAGCTCAGTATTCCCGTACTACCGACTGCAGAGAAAACCAGATTCTACTGTTCTGCTACCCTTAGTGAGTCATTAAACTATAGTTCACTGTGACAGAAAGACACGGACTGTGACAGAAAGACTGGGACTGTAACAGAAAGACTCGGACTGTGACAGAAAGACACGGACTGTAACAGAAAGACTCGGAATGTAACAGAAAGACTCGGACTGTAACAGAAAGACTCGGACTGTAACAGAAAGACTCGGAATGTAACAGAAAGACTGGGAATGTGACAGAGAATGGGACTGTAACAGAAAGACACGGACTGTAACAGAAAGACTGGGACTGTAACAGAAAGACTCGGACTGTGACAGAAAGACACGGACTGTAACAGAAAGACACGGACTGTAACAGAAAGACTGGGACTGTAACAGAAAGACACGGACTGTAACAGAAAGACTCGGAATGTAACAGACATTTTCATCCTTCTTCAGATGGAGAGATGGTTGGAACACCCGAGTCCATTACCATCTACACGGTAGACCCCTGCTCCGGGATCACCTGTCAGCCCCATGCCCAATGTGTCGTGGAGGCGGATGGAGTTACCTCCTGTGTGTGCGATGAGTGCCCCCAGGACGACCTGGACAGTTGGGATCCCCTGTGTGGGAGTGACTGTGAGACTTACTATAGTCAGTGTGATATGAACAGGGCGGTGTGTCAGAGTGGATTCAATATCAGTGTGGCTTTCAGAGGATCTTGTGCTAGTGCAGGTATATAACATCATTAGTCAATAGTCATTACCCCCCCTCCTCCCCGTCAGTATCATCTCAGTTTGTAAACCACCTTTTCCTTGTCTCTAAAAAGACTGCCCTCTCCCGGAGAGTCTCTGAACCGGGCGGCGTGCGTGATATTACAGTCATGTAGTTAACCACCCGGTTTCCCAGGACCCGCAGTGATTGAAGCTAGATGTCCAGCTGAATACCAAACAGAGGGATCATCTGCCGTTCTGGAGTGCTCCCTATCTGGACTAACTCTTACCGATACTATAACATGGTTAGTAATGAAGCATCTTAACGATGTCACCTCTGAGTCATAGCTCTCCTAAATAATGCGATCAAGTTCAAGATTCATCTTGAAATTTCACCGCTAAAGTTAAGATTTGCTGTATCTGGTTAGCTAAACTTAACCTTTTCTTCAGGTCTAAGGGAGGAGAGGTGATTGGCACGGGTCCTCGACTTGTTCTAACCTCCCTGACCCTCCAAGATAGTGGAACATATTCCTGCAGTGCTGGTGGGTGCACTGGAGAAGTCTCTACTTCATGCAAGGTAATTTAGTTGTACGATCATGTCACCAAAACTACTCCTTCATAAAATCAGCTGTGGCACACGTAATGCTCCTTCATAAAACTAAACAAACATCTTCCAATTTAGTTGGAGGTGGAACGACTACAAACTGAGGAATGTACGCAATACGGTGCTGGCCATTTCCGGCAGTTCAGCGGTGCTACGTTCAACTATCCGGGGGTCTGCCATTACATCCTCGCAATGGATTGTAAACGGGGATCCTTCTACATTTATACCGGTACAGCTTTACCTAAAATATCAAATCATTATCATTTCACTAAACCATATATCACAGCTCTCTGATGAGAAAGTTGAACAAGCTATACAGACAGATCCTAACCCCATGCTCTCCCATCCCAGGTACCAGTGAGTGTGGTACTCCTGCTATTCCCCTTGCATACGCCTCTTCAGTAGTGATCTATGTGGGTAGGGATGCAGTGCAACTTCTCAGAGGATTTGATATCAACGAGTTTGGTGTAACCCGGCACATGCGACACAATGATGACGTGACTTATCAAAACTTCCGGTGAGTTGGACCCCGATTTATGTGGTTTGTGAAATGGGAGCATTCGGGGAGGGGAAGAGGGAATATATTGGGAGAGAGAGAGGGGATATTCATATACTGTGATGGTAGGAATTAGTGGGGAATCCAGGGAATGAATGATAATAAACAGCATTATATTATTCCGCTCCACCGCCTTTACCCCAGTAAAAACACAAAACAGACAACCTGGATAAATTTAAAGGGGAAATCAACAAGTTTAACACATTCCAACACTCTAACACATTTCAACATACAAATTCTAACACCTCTCACGCCCTGCTTCGTTTATTTTTAAAGAACGTTTTAACCTGTCTAACAGAAAGTCCCGTCTGCTCGGAAAGTGTCTGAAGTATGGCCTGGTCGGGGTGCCGGGTAACTCTCCATACCTCCTCCATCAACGCTCTGTTGTCTGTAGAATGGAAATTGTTGGTTACGGGTGTGATGGATGCTATGGATGGTGGTACTGGGTTCTGCTTTCCGGAGTCGGTAACGGACCGCGGGAGTGAGTCTAGGCAACCCTTTCTCGGTTCTCATCAACCCATAAACAGCCTCAAACCAGAGTTTTTGGAGTACAGGGTGTTCCTGGACTGGGAAGGTGGTGTTTTGGATATACTCCTTGGCACGAGCAAAATCTCCATTGTCTCGAATAGCGGTCTGCACCATCTGGAGTGCGGGGGATGATGGACCAGTCTCAGGCAGGGTGGTGGAGGATAGAACAATGGGTTGTTGGGGAACACCAGTTGTATGTACTGTAATAGTGACACTAGGTTGGGGAACTGCACCAGTAGGTACTGTATTGGGCAAGTGGGCCATGGTAGGGAGTGTAGTGGGCAAGTGGGCCATAGTAGGGAGTGTAGTGGGCAAGTGGACCATAGTAGGGAGCCCTGCCTGGTAATGTGCGGGTAAAGGAGGCTGCTGGATTGAGGGTTCTTGCTGAACTGGAACTACAGATGGAACAGTGGTGTGGTGCTGATGTACACCCTGCCGTGGTGGAGCCAATGTAGTGGTAGTGGGTACCGGAGGTATTCCAGCCAATGTAGTAGGTACCGGAGGGATTGTTATTGGTGAGATAATCGTCGTGGGATCTACCAAAGGGCTGGGAGTTGCTCTCTGTTTCTCAGGGATATATTGTGGTGGCAGATCAGGACTTGACATGGCCAAGGGTTCAGGTCTAATGCCCAACAAGGCCGTGGGTGGGGGTTTCACAGCAGGCTGGGGTTCAGACACAGCACCCACTAGTTCCTCTAGCTCCTCCTTGACTGCAGTGAGATTTAGGACACTTGAATGTGAAGCGTCCATGACGGTATCAGACATGTTGCTACTACGGTTCAATCTCACAGAGCTCCTCAGTTCATCTAGTTCGGTGCTAAGGTTTAGTATCCGGGCTAGAGAGTGGTCCAGTGGAGGTCGTGTAGGTCGGGTATCAGGGAGGGAGGTAAGTGGTTTACTGGGTAGTGAGGTAACGATCATAGTGGATCCAACAGTGGGCAGTGAGGTAGTAGATCCACTAGGCAGGCATCCAACATTGGACATGCTTCCAACAGCAATATTGGGCAGTGAGGTAGTAGATCTACTAGGCAGGCATCCAACAGCAACATTGGGCAGGCTTCCAATACTATTGGGCAGGCCAGAAGAGAGGTGGGGAACAGGATGGGCAGTCTCTTGGCAGAGCGCAGTAGGAAGGAACTTGTAGGGAGAGAGAGGAGGGAGTGGTGGGGGCGGAGGGATGGAAAACAACCGAGGAGAGAAAAACAAACGATCCATCATGCAGCAGAGCGAGAAGTGAATTGTTATCAGAATCCGATCTACTAGAGATAGGGCTGTTATCAGAATCCGATCTACTAGAGATCTTATCTCTTGATATCTGATCCCACTGCGAATCTGATCAGTGATCACAATTGTATGTTCGCAGCTCAGGTTCTGATCAATCATAATATGGTTATCTTGTTCAATCAACTTCAATTTCACCCAGTTATTATATCACCCCAATCAACAAACTAATCAGCTTTTCTAGTGATTGTTTTGGTACACATCCGCGTGGCACTGATCAGAATCCTTTCTACTACTTCCTGAAAGAGAATCATAACTGATCAAATCCTCAAATATCCTCTCTCATCAACAAATTACTAATCATCTTCCACCCAGAAAACTTCTGTATGGCGGCGCCATACCCCATTTGATTCTCAGTGCGCTCAGATGGGTCGCAGCGCCAGACAGGAAAACTTTGGCTTACCAGAATTTCAAACTAAACATTCTCTCTCTCCTCAGGATCCGACGACACAACGACCTTCTCACCCTAACCCACCCTTCCACCAACTTTACCCTGCACTGGGATGGTCTGACGACAGTATCCCTCACTATGGACAAGAGTTACTCTGGGAAGTTGTGTGGTCTGTGTGGTGATGTTGGGATGAAACAGAATCATGTCAAGGATCCACAGGGTCATGGGGCTCGCTTTGAAGTTGACAGGTTAGTTGTTGGGTGTAATGTCGATACCCTTCAAAAGATATATCTTACGGCTTACGCGGACCAGTATGTGACTTATCATTCTACATGACTGGCTCAGAGAGGGCAGTCTTTTGTGTGACAGTATGAACTATTAGACAGTATGAACTATGAGACATGTCTAACAGCTAGCTGGTCTACTAACTCCCCTCTCCTCCCCCAGGTACGATAGTTCTAACTCCCCTCCCCTCCCTCCAGGTATGATAGGTGTAACGTGGCTGATATCCCTGAGAACACTTGTACAAGCGAGGAGGCAGAGAGGAATGCAACTGATCAGTGTACTGCTGCCCTGAACAGTGTCTCATTCAGTAGATGCCATGGTAACTAAAAATCCGAAATTAGTTTTCTCCGTCTATTCCGGCTGTACAAAATGAGTAGATACTTATCATTGTAAAATTTTGAGATATAATATAATTCTTTAGGTAGCACTGCTTGTACAACTTATAACACCCCCCAGTGTTATAAGTTTTCACTTATAACACCCCCCAGTGTTATAAGTTTTCACTTATAACACCCCCCAGTGATACATGAAAACTTATAACACTGCTGCACTTAAAACTCCTTACTCCACTGTTTCTGTCACACTTAGAAAGATAAGCGTGTACGAACTCTCTCTCTCTCTCTTTCTTTATGTCACACTCACAAGTTGTTGCAGCACCGATATCAAGATAACAGTTACGAACTCCCGGACCTACACATTCTTTATCTCTCTCACTCTCACTAATCTCTCACTCTCTTTACCTATCTCAGGCGTTATCTTATCTTATACTAATATCTCTGCCTGCTACCTTATCATGAATACGTTCTATTGTTACGCCCTAAAGTGTCTCTCACTCTTGTTTTAAAAATTTTACAATGCAATTTTATTATGCCTATTTTCGTTGTACCTGACGTCAACAATAATGTCCCAGATTCTTACACTTTTAGACCTCGCAGGCTCGGTCAAAAAGTAAAACTACATCACTCGCAGGCTCGTGAGGTAGTTACACTTAATGGCACTCGCAGGCTCGTGCACTAAAGTACAAGAATCTGCCTCGACCTGTGGTCTCGGATCATTATTGTTGCACTTATAACACTCGACTATGGTGCTCCAAATGGCTCATGTTAAATTTCTGTGTTAAATTATAAAAAGCGAACTAAAAGTGAAAAAAAGTGAAGTGAAAACAAAGTGAAGTGAAAAAAAAGTGAAGTGAAAACAAAGTGAAGTGAAAAAAAAGTGAAGTGAAAAAAAAGTGAAGTGAAAATAAAGTGAAGTGAAAAAAAAGTGAAGTGAAAACAAAGTGAAGTGAAAAAAAGTGAAGTGAAAAAAAGTGAAGTGAAAAAAAAGTGAAGTGAAAAAAAGTGAAGTGAAAAAAAAGTGAAGTGAAAAAAAAGTGAAGTGAAAAAAAAGTGAAGTGAAAAAAAAGTGAAGTGAAAAATTTTTGATTTGACCTCTTGGTGAGTCACGTGCTCTAAATGGCTCAGGTGGCTCAGGTAGGATAGACGCTTTTTATAAACCATATTGAGGCCAAACGAAAAGAGATCGAGACTTCTAGTTTTCACTAGCTGGTAGATCTACTAGATGTGTGTGCATTAGTTGGGGTGAACTTTACCATCATCTCCAGAAACGTCCTACAGAACGTCTTAAAGTTGTCATTTTTGATACACTGACCAAACTTCTTTGAGCTCAATTTACACCTTTAAAATGGATTCTAATCGAAAAATCAAGACTATATCATGGAAAGAGAATTGTCTGAACTTTCAGATACTATATAGCAAATTTTCAGAACCCGAGTTCTAAGGGTCGTAAATCGCGTCGAAAGTGTTATGACTATGTTAAAATAGATATGACGATATGGCTTTTTTCGCCATAGCGGGTCCAAATCTCAACAAATCCATCTCAAACTTAATCAATATCTTCGACTTGATATTCCGGATGATAGTACGTCATCAGTATGACGTCATAACGTCGTGACGTCACGTTATGACGTCAAAATGAAGTCGAAAATAAATTTCTTATTTTGACGTCATATTTGACGTCACTAACGTGACGTCACGACGTTATGACGTCATACTGATGACGTACTATCATCCGGAATATCAAGTCGAAGATATTGATTAAGTTTGAGATGGATTTGTTGAGATTTGGACCCGCTATGGCGAAAAAAGCCATATCGTCATATCTATTTTAACATAGTCATAACACTTTCGACGCGATTTACGACCCTTAGAACTCGGGTTCTGAAAATTTGCAATATAGTATCTGAAAGTTCAGACAATTCTCTTTCCATGATATAGTCTTGATTTTTCGATTAGAATCCATTTTAAAGGTGTAAATTGAGCTCAAAGAAGTTTGGTCAGTGTATCAAAAATGACAACTTTAAGACGTTCTGTAGGACGTTTCTGGAGATGATGGTAAAGTTCACCCCAACTAATGCACACACATCTAGTAGATCTACCAGCTAGTGAAAACTAGAAGTCTCGATCTCTTTTCGTTTGGCCTCAATATGGTTTATAAAAAGCGTCTATCCTACCTGAGCCACCTGAGCCATTTAGAGCACGTGACTCACCAAGAGGTCAAATCAAAAATTTTTCAATTCACTTTTTTTTCACTTCACTTTTTTTTCACTTCACTTTTTTTTTCCATTTCACTTTTTTTTCACTTCACTTTTTTTCACTTCACTTTTTTTTCACTTCACTTTGTTTTCACTTCACTTTTTTTTCACTTCACTTTGTTTTCACTTCACTTTGTTTTCACTTCACTTTTTTTTCACTTCACTTTATTTTCACTTCACTTTTTTTTTCACTTCACTTTTTGTTCACTTCACTTTTTTTCACTTCACTTTGTTTTCACTTCACTTTTTTTCACTTCACTTTGTTTTCACTTCACTTTTTTTCACTTTTAGTTCGCTTTTTATAATTTAACACAGAAATTCAACATGAGCCATTTGGAGCACCATACTCGACCTTCGGTCTCGTGTTATAAGTTTTCAGGTACAACTTGTAGCCATAATAAAATCCTACATAACCGGTATAAATATAGCACGCAATTATACTGAATACACCTCATTTCAGATATTGTATCGGTGGATCGGTTCATGGACTCCTGTGTATTCGACACGTGTGGGGTAGCCTGGAAGAGGGAATACCACACGGGCCTGTGTAATGTGCTCCACGCGTATGCCATTGCATGTCATGATCTGGGGGTTGATGTGAGTGGATGGAGATACGGAACACCCTGCTCACAAGAGGTAGGAAACTAATTCTAACAACCTATACATGTGGATAGTTCATTATGGGCCATAAATAAAGTCACACTATATCCCATAACTTATGGCATAGTATGCCTTTATTTCCATTTCTTCACCTCACAGTTTACCGCATGTCCAACACTCACATTCTCCCAGCGAATGCACCAAGTGGCGTACATGAGCAGACGGAAGAAGAGACGGAAGAGGTCTCTGGGCATCAGTGAGATGGACATAATGTTAGGAGGGGATTGACGGAGACAATCTAGTCAATAATGATAGACAGAAGAATGATAGGAGAGAGAAATCTGGAGAGAGAGAAAGAGACGTTAATTAGAGGAATAGAGTTAAATTTTAATGGTTGCCTCCAATTTCTTTTAGAATTTTAGCAATATAATATTAATAATTATTACTGCTATGCTCTCACGCGAGTTTTTAAAGTGCAACTACCGTGTTGACTCAACACTGTTGAGTGCACTTTTTCGTTGATATATTGTTTTATTTGAATGTGTAAAAAGGGTGAATAGGAAGTTTGTTATGATGAGATACCCTATAGTACTAGGACTCATGAATGTTGAGTATGATCAGTCTGTAGTTAGGATGAGGTGTTTTAGTAGGGTAAATTTATATCCTAAATAGGGTGCGAGAAGATTTGAACAGATTCGACAGTCGACAGAAACGTTGTACATCGACTTCTTTTGAAAATATTTTTACTGCCCCTGTTCAACATGCCGTTGAGATGTTAATTTGATGTACTCGAATTAAAACTATTTGCGAGGTGACATGGCCCTAGCCAGAGCACCTAATGAGATGCCGGGAACCGGAATGGTTTTGTAAGAAAGTGTCTTTATAATGTATTACTGTTACTTGACCGCATTTTACTGCAATTCCAAAAAAACTGATAATCTGTTGATTTTTATTTCCCACTTTTTTGGGAATGGACGGGGCCATCTTGCGCTTGCCAGCGCAGTGATCAGTCTAGTTTGTGCCGCGCAAATACAACGCCGCGCATTTATAAGTGCCGCGCGATTCTTTAAGATTTTTGAAACAAAAATCCAACTCCCAAATTTTTTGTTTTCCACTCAAAACTTTAAAAAATCAAATTTTGAAATCTGATCTCTGAAGTGGAACTGTAAGCACGCTCCAGGCTTCTTTCCCTGACCCCATCTGATACGAGACCTATTGAAAACAGTTTCTGCTGTCGATTGGTTCGTATTTATGGACAAACGGACAATCAGAGTGACCGGTAATTATGGGGAGGTCGTGCCCTGTGACCGCGTGGTTTTTGTTATCTCCTGTGTGAGTACTAAAACAAGCGCGGAAGAGGCAAATGAGAGTGTTGACAAGCGACAAAAGTACATAACACAATGCTGTATAAATGAAGGAGGAAAGGATTTAAAAGAGAACTCACTTTTGTCTAAAAATGGCGAGATGTTTACCTTCATAAAAGGTTTGTTATGGCCCTGGGCCCTTAACCTCCTTCGATTTACTTGCATTGTATGAGTGATTGAATCTATTAAGCAATGTAATTCTTTCAGAAACAAGGGTTGTCCTGAATAGTGCTGAGAAGTGCGAGACGCTTCGTAATCGGTTTGTGGAAAAACTCGATAATTCAATCAAAATACACGACTTTCTGTTTGGGTTCAAGGAAAAGACTCAGGCTGATACAAGGTTTGTGCGATGATCATCTCAGCTAATTTTTATCCCCATTTTTAATTTTGGTAACCTCCCTCCTCCTCCTCCTCCTCCTCATTTTCAGTAAGCGGGCCTTCACGAACGCGTGCAGAGTGGCCCATGACAAAGCGGTCCATTTGTGTAACACTATTGATGTGAAACTGGGGGAGTGTGTGCAGATAGAAGAGTTGAACTCAGATTGGGTGAAAGATTCAAATGTAAGTAAACCCGAATATATAACAAGTCCCAGCTTTCACAAAAACGGTGTTGTTACTAATATTACAAACCGCTCAATTGGGCTGGCAGATGATTCACCATTATCTCTCTAGATGGCTAACGATTTCACTGAAAGGGAGTACCGGTGTACGGTAACAGCGGAATACCAACTGATCTCTTGAACCCATTTCTCCCAAACTAAATAACCACCAAGCAGCTTGGTGAACTCAGTTTTTATTTTGACGAACACGATCCGAGAGTTTTCTCAATTGGACTGTCGAAAATAGATTGTGAAACAAAATGAAAGTGACCAGTAAAAAAGTGTGCATGATTTTTTGTAAAAACTTTCTGAATTTGATAACCGATTGTCATTTTGTTTTTCATAACATCCGAGTTTTCACTTTCACTGATTCTCATCAACAATCAGATATTCACTGTACTGTTCAGTCCTAACTTATATAATCAGTATGTAGGTTTTTGTAAAATATTGTCTCTGTCCTTTTTTTCTAAAAACATGAGTTTCTCTATCCAAACAAAAGCCCTTGAAATTATTTTATTCTCTAACCCAATCCCTCGAAATACTGTGATTTTAAATGACTGGGACTGGTATATTGCGAATTGCGTGAAAACTATGGCATCTTTCGACTTCAAATTTTAGGACATGATAAAACTAGGTTGTAGCAATTTTCTCCTAGTTTTACAGCAAATTTCAATGTTCCTGAATGAATCTATTGCCCAAAAACCTCCTTCAACTTTACACAGTCATATCTCTGGAGTCTAATGAGATAGAGAGTTCAAATTTTTAGGAGAGACAGATAAGACGATTTCGAATGTTTTGTCTGCTTTACGAGTTGCTACATTTTACCATTTGTTCACAGGAACTGTTTAAAGTGATGTAACACGCTCTAATTAGGCCAAATTTAGGTCATTTTACCCCTCAAAGATCACATGTCCAGCTGCATCTAGTGGGCAAATGAGGCCTTGAACACGCATACGTCACGTGTTACTGTAGGGCTACAGCTCTCCTTTTCCATCTTGAACCAGCAGACATGATCATGGTGTCTGGAAGTGGTAACAAGCTGTAGAAAACCAGACAGACTAGATGCTCTCTACTTCAACGTATCACTCTCTCCCTTTCTCGTTATAAGGTCACGTGACTGGAATTGGGATCTCGACATGATCACAATGTCTACAAAGCGTTCTCTCTCTCACACACACACACACACACACACACACACACACACACACACACACTCTCTCTCTCTCTCTCTCTCTCTCTCTCTCTCTCTCTCTCTCTCTCTCTCTCTCTCTCTCTCTCTCCCATGTCGAGATCCCAATTCCAGTCACGTGACCTTATAACGAGAAAGGGAGAGAGTGATACGTTGAAGTAGAGAGCATCTAGTCTGTCTGGTTTTCTACAGCTTGTTACCACTTCCAGACACCATGATCATGTCTGCTGGTTCAAGATGGAAAAGGAGAGCTGTAGCTCTACAGTAACACGTGACGTATACGTGTCCGAGGCCTCATTAGCCCACTAGATGCAGCTGGACATGTGATCTTTGAGGGGTAAAATGACCTAAATTTGGCCTAATTAGAGCGTGTTACATCACTTTAAACAGTTCCTGTGAACAAATGGTAAAATGTAGCAACTTGTAAAGCAGACAAAACATTCGAAATCGTCTTATCTGTCTCTCCTAAAAATTTGAACTCTCTATCTCATTAGACTCCAGAGGTATGACTGTGTAAAGTTGGAGGAGGTTTTTGGGCAATAGATTCATTCAGGAACATTGAAATTTGCTGTAAAACTAGGAGAAAATTGCTACAACCTAGTTTTATCATGTCCCAAAATTTGAAGTCGAAAGATGCTATAGTTTTCACGCAATTCGCAATATTCCAGTCCCAGTCATTTAAAATCACACAGTATAAGCCCTTGTAAATTCATCCCTTCATATCATAACAGAGGTGATGTAGAGCTACCTGCTGTAATGTTGGAGAGTGAGGAACATAGCACGCTCTTTCCTGCTGGAAATACCACAATACTTGACCCTGAGCATGAAGAGGATAACCCTTGTGAAAATGAGGTAATCAATTAGTTGGTTAATTAATTATGTAGTTAATTAATTAGTTGATAAATTAATTAGTTAGATACTATTTCAGTTCTTTTGTCACATTTACCTTCCCGTAATCAGCCACCATCCTCCACAGATAAGAGATGCACTGTGTAAGGCGTTGGATGATGATGATATAGAGGAAGAGTGGGTGCAAGACCAGGAAAACATCCCTCCAGCTCCCCCGACTACATCCTCCCATCAACAGGGCGGGTCTAAACATCATAGCAATGGGAACCATAACCAGTCAGGAAATAGTAATAAGAGCTTTGGAAATACTTTCAACAGCCATCAAAATGTAAGATATGTTGTCAAATTAATAAGTTGTGAAAATATTTCACAGAGATTTGGACAAAGGCAGTATATTGTTCCATGATATAGAATTATTTAATTTGGACCAATAAATTAGTTAATTAATTAATGTAAATATCTTTCTAGGGCCTGAAACACGCCTACCAACATAATGGCGGTCAGTGGCCCATGGCACAACCACCTCTCCACCCGTATCTAAAGGTGGGCCACTACCCCGTCCCAGCACCCTACCACCCCGGATACCCCCCTCCATACCACCACCCTCCATTCATGTACCCTCCCCCGGGTAACTTCCCCGCGGGAGGATTCGAGAGCGGGGGAACCTTTGATAGTCGAGATAGCAGTGAGGTGACGGGTAACAACACGGAACAGAGTCGAGATGAGGATTACAACAGCACCAAGAACTGGGAAAGTCAATGGTAACTAATTAGTTAGTAGTCAATTAAATAATTAGTCAATTTGAATGGTAACTAGTCAATTTATGAATTTAAATACCGACTTGAAAAATCCCAAAACCTATTCCTGACTACTGGTAGTAAGTTACATCTCACATAATATTTCTCCCTCTCAGTGAGAGTCCTGGTTACCATGGTAACAGTTTGCCGCTGGATAGTGAGGTTTTTCCAGAAGGATCCTCAGAGATTGTACACCGGCCGGAACAACTAAACGCTCTTTACCGTGCTAATGAGAGGTGATATAGTGAGACCAGACAACGATGACAGACAATTGACAACTACAGATGACAAAAAGATAGAAATAGAGATGACAGACAGACTGTCTCTCAATCTAACTTCATGATGATATAGGAAAGTTGAGGAGATAACGCAACAGTTAGCTGAAACCCAGAAAGAAATACATCAACTGAGGCACTCCTGTGGGAGTTTAGAGGCTGAGAAACGGATCCTCGAATCACAGGTCTATAATCGATACTCTACAACAGTTTTCTTGCTTTATTCAGCCCTAAATTCCTATCATTCTGTTTTCAATTTAGCACTACACCATTTCCATACAATACTAGAAAATACACCCTGTATAAATCCTTCCTTCCCCACACAGTTATCACAGAGTGCAGTGAAAGTGAAGGACCTGGAGGAGACTGCAGAGAGGGAGAGATACGGAAGGGAGTCAGAGATGAAGAGTAACGGAGAGTTGAACGAACAAATTATCCAGTTACAATTGCAGTTACAGGTTTGTGAGGGAATAGAATAGTAGGTAAACATTTCAACCAACTTTTATGACTTCCCAACCTCTACCAATAACTCCCAATTTGTGTATCGATACAAAATGTATCCTATAGACTGCAGACAAAATGTATCTGTATAGACTGTAGAGCGTAGTTTCCAATTAAATGCACTTGTTAGTAGAACCACGTCGTCACGAACCATTCTGACGAACCATTCTCTTCTAGGAGCGGTCTAGTGAGGTGGAAAGATTGAGTTACCAACTAAAAGACTCCGTCTCAAGAAAAGAATCAGAGAACTACGAATCAGCTCTGAAGCGGCTCCGAATTGAGTCTGAACAGCAAATTACAGAGGGCAAGAAGCGGCTCGACGCTGCTAAGCGGGATATTTATCAGAAGGATTTGGAGGTTGAGAAGTTGAGGGTGGAATTACAGAATAGTGTTCGGAACAAGATGACTAGCTTGGAGGGGGAATGGAGAAGGAAGGAGGGAGAGCTGAAGTTAGCACTTGAGGAATTATTATTGGCACTTCCAAAAATGAACATAGTTGACATGAAACTGTAAGTGCTGTTTGTTTAAAACCTCTATAAATTGGCTAAATGTTTCGAGGATATTGCTCCATCTCAAACCACTTTCCCATAAAAGTCAGAAGAAAATCATTGCCTTACGACCATCGTACTATTCCTCCTCTCTCTCTCCAGACCTCTGCTAATTATACCATCTCTCCTCTCCAGACCTCTGCTAATTATACCATCTCTCCTCTCCAGACCTCTGCTAATTATACCATCGCCCTCTCCCCAGACCTCTGCTAATTATACCATCTCTTCTCCCCAGACCTCTGGTATCAGAGCTACATGAGAGTGACATGTCAGTCCTAGCCGGGCATGTATCCACCATAACACGATGCCTCTGTGACTGTGAGGAATCACCTGCCACCCTGGCCTCTCAAATAGAGGACCTGAGGAGTGAATGTGATGTACTTCGACATACAGCTGCCCAAATGCAGGTGAGAGAGTGCACATGACTGTAACTTCGTGTGCACGTAGCCTGGTTCGGAGAGGGCAGTCTTTTGAGAGACAATGTAAACCATGGAGAAAGGAGATATATTCAAAGAGATGTTCAAAGAGATATATTCAATATACATGTCCGCTATCTTGTTAACAACAGCTGTTAACTCTGCATGTATGTATGTTCTAAACCCCCTCCCAATCTCCTAGGATAGAGTTGTGAGCAGTGAGCGCCGTGAGCAGGAGGTTGCTAGTGGGAGTGACAGTAAGGAGCGGCAGATATCCTTCCTGCAGGAGGAATTGGCACGCTGCCAGGAGAAGGTTCAGACACTTCATAAGGAGGTCAATACGGCGGAAACACGGGCTGATAATGCCATCTCACGGGAGAGAGGTGAGCGCCGCTGTAGTATATACTCTGTTTTATGGAATAGAGAATGTAGGGAGATAGTAAGTTTTTTGTTAGAAATGTCCTGACTACTGGATGACTATTTCTGTTTGCCCCATATTTTAGGAATCCCATATTTTAGCACCCCTGTTTCCTACACACATAGTGACACCCTTGTCCCTATTATACAGTGAGTGTGTAGTGTAACAGGGAGGTAATATTATAATTTGGGAATTGTGCAACACCAGTACGTGTTCATATGTCAACTAGCGGGCCAATAGGTGTTCGATCATCAACATTCTTTCCCCTCCCTTCAAAAATAATGTGAATGAAAGCTTTTTTCTCACAATCTCTGTTTTTCACCTCTCACTCTCTTTTTTTCTCGTTCAAAAAGATGCACTAACTAGGGCGGGGATATACAAAGGGCGAACATACATATTTCAAACATATTTGCTGACTACCGACAGCTTTGTCGGTAACGTAGGGTAGCCACTGGCTATTCTGTAGATTGTGCAAACACGGTGCAATGAATTGAGATGCACATAAATCATTCCAAAAACATTTAAGAAATAGTTTAAAACATAATTTTGGGAGAATATAATATGCATACTTTCAAGTTTCAACCGGGGGGGGGGGGGCGGCTGAAGTTTTCCACCCTACTTTTTGAGTTTTTGAAGTTTTTGAAGTTGACTTCAAAAACTTCAAAAACTCTAAACTACTTTTATATGCTATCAGTGACTTTTATTACACTTGTTTAGGTTAGTTTCATGCTTAATACATATTGTGGCAAAGTTATCCGTCCTTGTCTGCCCTTTTTCTAGCACAAATTAGGATATTTACAATGATTCCTAGCCATGAAATCCAAGGCACAATTTGGTGTAAAAAATTTAATTTTCTTGTAAAAACAAATTTAATTTTCATTCTCAAAAACTCAAAAAATTGCCTAGAAATTGCTAAGAAAGTGTTTAAAAATTATGAATTAAATTTTCAAAAAAATTTTTTGGGGCCACACCCTTTTTTCGAGTTTCACAAAATGCAAATTTTTTATGAAGGGAGTAGTGAAAAAACTATGGACACTAAAATCATCAGCGGCCTCGAGTTAGTGGGGGTATGTGCCAAAATGAAGTCTCCACCTCATCTAATTCGAGGGATAATGGGATATTTTCATAATTTTGTGTGTGCGCATTACTTTTTTTGGGCTAGACCAGTTTTAATGGTTTCTGAGTGTCTATAGGATTTTTAAAGGGGTGTATCTTGTTCGGAATATGCAAGTTTATATAAGAGTTATGAAGCAACATAGGGCCTATCTCCAACGGTTTAGGAGATATGAGTTTTTGAAGTTTTTGAAGTTTTTGAAGTTTTCCACCCTAAGTTTCTGTTTGAAGTTTTTGAAGTCGACTTCAAAAACTTCAAAAACTTCAGCCGGCCCCCCCCCCTTTCAACCCTGGCTTAGATTCATTAATAAAGTAACACATTATAATTCAGGTGCCCTAGAGAAGCTAGCTGACGCAGAAGAGAGATGTGAACAGGCCATTGTTGAACAAACAGCCACGTTCAAGAGGCTGAGGGGGGTTGAGGAAACCAACAGACTTAGCAAACAAGGCCTGGAGAACAGAATCGAGGAACTAAGGTAAGGGGTACTTGTAACTTAAAGGTAGCTATGAAACATGACAAATTTATTGGTTACAAAGTCACCCCTCTGTTCGCGTTGAGGGGTAATTTTTCTACGAAACAAAGTAAGCATTGGGTTAAAATGTCGATTAACCCACTCTCTCCCCAGGTTAAAACTAACGGAAGCAGAGTCGGAGGTAGATAGAAATAAGGAGATGTACATAACCCTAAGTCAGGAGAGAGAGTCATCTAGTGATAGGGTGAGGGTGGAGTTTGAATCACGGTTAGAGAACTTTCAACAAAAGGTAACAGAGAGGGGTATGAATAATGATTATAGAGAAAGGGGTTTGGGGGTGAGGGATTGGGGTTGAGGAGTGTTTACGGATTAGGGGGAGGGGTGGTAGCAGAGAGGTTTATCGGGTTAGAATGAGGTTGAGAATGAGGTTTGGATAGGGGGATTGGGGGACGAGTAACAGATTGGGTGGTGGTTCAAGTGGTTTAAAGTTGTCTACTCCAGACACTATTTATCAACCAGGAAATGACACTGAGCAATATATTTCTTGCATATTCTATTCTCACATATATTGTCTTAGCACGTGATCGTGATTACTTCACCACAATCTAAATTTTTCACTTTTCTATTCTTCTCCCTTAGACGTCCGACGAAATGCGTTCCCAGCTAGCATCCCTTCGTGAAAAGTATGAACATGAAACTACCGAACTTCTAAACCAGAAAGAAGAGGAAATGTTATCACAATTTGGTAATAATAATGACAAAGAATTTGCGGCTCTATAAATACTTACCAACCATATTTTATTTAAGCAATATCAATTCTTCAGCCGAGGAGAGAGACCAACTAGAACAGAAATTCTCTTCAACGTTCCAGGATCGATTGGAACAAGAATTGGAACAGTCCCAAAAACAATGGAGCGGCAGTACCCAGGTGTCTACTCTCAGTACTTTAGAGGTATGGACCTGCTCGTGTACAGATCAGATCTAGATGCTCATAACTCATATTATAGATATTATTTTCAAGTCTGTTTTTTCGTTGCTCGAACATTGTTTTTTTCAGTGTTCCCGGTTTTTGTAACGGTCAGTGTGTATGTAACGCGCGACCCTCTTTCACTATGCAGTGTTCTCGCTGTGGGAGGGGTGTTGGGGGACGCGCAGCGCCGCGCACACGAGGCGAGCTTACCGCCAAAATTCCGTAATTTGCTGCTTTTGTTGTACATGCAACAAGCATTCTGTGCAGCATGCTGCAGGATCCTGCAGAGTAATTGAGGGCAGTAATTAGATAATCTAGTTTGGAAATTATATAATTCAATTCTACTTGTTTCCCGTTCTTTTGGTGCGCTTTAAACATGGCAACTTATGTAATGTACAAAATGGTATGTTTTTGGGGAGAATGAGGAATTAGCGACTCCAGCTCTTAACTAATATTGTTTCAGTTTGTACATCGTGGTTGTCAGACCGATAAACCGGCTCTCGATAACAAACACTACGGCAAGATATGGCAGAAAGAACGGGAATCTGAGTTGGCCATGGCTCGTGATACCGCTGTAGCCCTAGCCAGAGCCTCCTGGGAGAAGGAAAGTGAGAAGGCCATTAGGACACGAGTGGATATCATAGTTCGGTATGTGTGTGGGGAGGAGGGATCAGGGGTCTTATTATTGTATAGCCACAAAATGGAGGAATAACACCAACCATTGTCCTTGCACTTTCAGGGTTGTGTACTCACTACTCCCACAACATCGTAATATCTTGTAGTCACCTCAATGTGTGAGCGAAATGAACTGTTTAATAATCAACCCCCTCCCTGGTATAGATCTAAAAAGGAGTCCTGGGCCAGAGAAGCAGCCCTTTCTTCCGAAACAGAAGCGGAAAAGTTAAAATGCCAGTTAAGAGAAGCAGTCTCACAGACGGAGGAGATAAGAGGCCGGCTGGAGCAGGAATTTAAGGAAAATCTCAACAAAGCAAATGAGGAGTACCAGAGTGAGGTTGATAAGCTGTTGGCTGTCGAGTATGAGAAATCTTCTGAGGCTGAAAAACGGTAAGTTGTGATTGTGTGTGGCTCTAGGTTATAGTGTACGAAACACTGCCATCAGAACGGTGTTGCAGTATGTTTTGATCGTTTTATCATGTGCTTCCAACTATATTCCCACCAACAATTTAATTAGGAATGACATCCCTAATTAGATTGTTCAGTTTGGTATGAGTTCTTTGTTTGTTGCAGTCGTGTGTATGAACATTAATTCAAGATGTACACTGAATTAGTCTCCCTAAATTGAACCCCCCCCCCCCCCCCCAGAGCGGCCAAATTAACGGAGGATCTTGCTGTACTCCGAATCGAACTGGAGACCTTGAAAAGGGAGCGAAAGAGTGCTGGGGATCGCGAAATAAAACAGCAAACAGAAATTAAGGAACTTACCCGCCTCTTTGATCAGGTAGTTGTCTTCTTCAGACCACCCGGGCCCCCCACCACCCACAGTACAAGTTGCACAGTACACTCTTTATATAGACTAGAGTACCCGTTTGCTGGGAACCCGTGACCTGGTAAATGGTAATTTATCCTCATATAACCGGTGACATTTGTGTTTGATTTTTAAAAGATAATTTGTTTGTTCCTTAGAGCAATGAGTCTCATAGTAGCTGTCAGGCCAATGCTCTGACCACAGTTCTCGCGAGAATGGGTCAGGCCAATGCTCTGACAGCATAGTAGGAGCGGTTAGATCAGCTCGTGCAGAAAGTCGCGCGCCACCCTAGGCCTAATCTCAGGTTACTCTCACGGCTTCATTTCGCATCCAATCCAAAAGTGACCTTCATCAAACCTGTAGATCTCCTCAAGGAGAAGCGATTAGCGAAAACTTGAGGGACATTTCTTGATTGGATGCGACCTCGAGGAGCTATGACATTGCGCAAAAAGGGGTGGCACGCGACTTTAACCACGTGGTGATCTAACCGCTCCTACTATCATACACATAGGGTTTTTGAAAAAACGGCCATTAAAGTCGAATTTTTTAATCAAGGGACAGGGGGCCGCGCATTCAGAGGGGTCGCACGGCTTTGTATTTGCGCGTGATATTCGAGATCAAGTTCCTGGCAATCTTAAGACTTGAACCCGGAAGCGTTGGAAAGATAATTTTAAGACCTTTTCAACGCAACCAAGACCAAGTTTTTATCTTATCAGGAACAGGAGATATGAGAGAAGATGTTTAGCACGCGCAAAAAGACTTTTGTAATGCGCGGCCCCTGTCCCTTGATTAAAAAATTCGACTATACAATTTTGGCGAGGCGGGTAAATCATTACTGTAACGCGCGAATTTCCCCAAAAAAGCGCTGCTTTTTTACGCCGCGCGGAACCTAAAATTACACGCGCAGTGTAAAATTTTAAAATTCATTGAAAATTTCGTCGCCAAAAAAAAGTCGACGAAAAATTCCAAATTCGTGAATTATAAGAACTCCGGTCAGTTCTCATCTTGCCAATCCGTTTTCCGGGAACCCCTGGCCAAAGGACATTAAAATCACATACCGACCAAGTTTCATATCGATTGGATAAGATTTTGGGTGGCTACGGTGAAAAATATCGTATTTTTGGCATTTTTAACTTTCCCGACGCGATTTACGACCCTTAAACATTGAGTTACGGGAAATCGCCATCAAGTAAAATGAAGTTCAAACGATTCTCTTTCCCCACTGTGGCGTTAGTTTTTTGATTTAGAGCCGTTTTCAGGGTCTTAGAAGCGTTTGAAAAATGTAAGTCTTTTTGTCGCAATGACGTCACCCCGTGACGTCACTGCTGTAAAGATCGGATCAAAAATCTGAGCCCGTACTTACATCCGCCTTGGTCCAAGGTACCCGTGTACAAATTTTCAGGGATCTAGCTCAAAAACTGTGGGAGGAGTTTGAAAAACCAATTAACGGACAGACTGACTAACATTATGGAATTTATTATATGGATAATATGTGTGCCTGATTTATTGTTTGGTTTTTTGCTTTGTCTGAAGGATAACGCGCCCTGATTTATTAAATCCCTAACATTTACTCCTCATTACTCCCACCCCTTACTCAACAACCCATTACTACAGTTAAAAAGATCAGAAAACAAACTGCGGGAGAGTTTCAGTGGCTCAGAGGGGACAATTTTAGAACTCAAACAGAAATTAGCTGATTCTGATAAAAAGGTTTGATTTAGAAATAGGGTAAGCGGTAAATACTCACTCGGTTCTTCACATTTTTTGGACGTTTTTGGCCATAACTCTGCCATTTCTTGACCAATTTGCAAAATCTTGGGCTCATTGGAAAGAATACATTAAGAGCTTTCTAATGAGCTTTAAAAAAATGAAAATCGGTGCAAAATGTGCGGTGCTATGGCGAAAACGCGCATTTTACGCCATAACGCCGCGCATTTTGCGCCGATTTTCATTTTCTAGGGCTCATTTTAAAGGTCTCAATGTCCTCTTTCCAATGAGCCCAAGATTTTGCAAATTGGTCAAAAAATGGCTGAGTTATGGCCAAAAATGTGAAGAACCGAGTGAGTATTTACCGCTTACCTAGAAATAGTGTTAATATTTTGTTGTTCACCTAAGGGCTAAGCCCCCCCCCCCCCCCCCCCATGTAAGCTAAAACATGAAATTTATTGATTTTCTTGGTAAACTTACTAAAATACATCATTCCTACAGGAAGAGCAAATCAAAAAATACTGCGAGGAGATAGTATTGAAAATGAAGAGCGAGCTGATGAAGTACGCTGAAAATGCTAATAAACAAGCCCTGGAATATGTCCAGAGAGCCGTACAAGAGGGCAAGGACTCCACGGCTACAAAATACAAGAAGTATTACCAGAAATTGTTGTACTGTTTGACTGAGAAACATCCGACTGTGAAGGGCACTGTGAAACACCTCCAACAAACATTACCTAAACAGGTAAAATATCTAACTTTGTTGAGTTACTCAACAAATCTTGTGTTAGTTGATACTCAACAAAACTTGTGTTTATTCCCCTATCTTATGTTCTAACCCTCCGGGGCGCGGTGAGAGAGAGAGTCGAGCAAGGCACCCCCCCCCCCATTTTGTGTCAAATCAAGCAATAAACTTCTAACACCATCCCGCCCCTTCCAGGTGTCAAGAACTCCAAACAACACGATCAGCTCATCAGTACCTCGCGGCTCGCCCCGACCCGACCTCACTACCAGCTCGACAGCACCTCGCACTGACCTCACTACCTCCCAAGACTCGGCATTCTGTTCCCAGGGGACCCCAGAATCGTGGTTACAAAGGGATGTGAGAAGGAAGCTGGATATGGTTGGACCAGATAGTCTGAGAGACAATTCAAATATTGTGTGAGGGACTTTCAGAGTGAAATTGATAAGTTTGACATGACCAACTTTTTTAGTTCAATTATTATGTGAGGACTCAATCTCTCATGTTGTTTTGACGAGTGCCAGATCATTATGCAGTATTTAATATGATTTGACGTCATACGATGCTTGGTATGCAAGGGGCTAATATGTAAATTATTAGGTACAAAGCCCCGTTAATTGTGAACTCAGTGAAGTGAATATATTTATTGATTCTTAACTAGAAATAAGTCCTGTGTTTGATACTTCGTAATAATATCAATGGATTCTGGTCAGGCTGAGGCATCTGCTGTCTGGAGTCGCCAGACCCCGGTTCGATTTTCAAAGCTGAGCGTGCGACAGTGCGCTTAGATCAAGGCAGAGCATCCGGTCACTGGCATCTCCTGTCAGAACTTGTTGAGTAACAAGTCAGAACCTGTCTGGCGCCGTCGTAATACACAGTGCGCTCAGATGGGGTCGGAGGCCTGACAGCTTCTTGCTCTGGCCCTGTCTGGCAACACGGACCCCAGCTGAGCGCACTTTCGCATGTGAGAATCAAATCGGGATCTGGCGTGAACCGTGGTGAGAGCTGTCTGGCGCCAGATGCAGACAGCTCTGACCACGGTTCACGAAATGAGAATAGGGTCAGGCCAATGCATGCTCTGAAAGTTCAAAAGGATAGGTTCCCTATTCCTTCAAGTTCACCGCAACATCCCGCTGACAGTGTGCCCAGATTTAGACTGTATGGCGGCGCCATACCCCAATGTGATTCTCAGATGGGGTCACGGCGCCAAACAGGATTTAGATAGGATCGGCCAAACGCCGCCAAAGACTGTCTGGCGTCGCGGACTGACTCGATCTGAGCGCATTGTCAGGTTTTGAGATCGAGAATCAAAACGGGGTCTAGCCTGAACCAAGAGGCACCGCCTGACTGAGTCAGTCAGACGGTGCCTGAACAAAACAAATAGAAACAAGAGGGTTTACCAAAAGGATTTTAAAGACCACACACAGTTGACAGTAATATGTGATAAACTTGGAGATCATGGAGATAAGAGACATGTCAACATGTTAATCAAGAGTTAATAAAAGTAGAAAACTAATACCAGCTACCCGGATAAATTAACTATCAGTATCTCGCCAAAACAGTATCAGCTGCATCGCGCTGACCCTCCGAAGAGTGGAGCGAGGTTGCCTGCGTAGCAGACAAGTCCCTTAGGGGATCGCCCTGTGGGCACGCGAACATGAGGGGCGCGACGTGCCCAAGGAGCGAGGTCAGGCATTTCAAAATCTGATGCTCCAAAGTCTAAAACATATTAGACAATTTTGACCGGTGATCTAAGTTTTCACAGTACACCGTTTACACCGGTTACAGTGTACTGTGAAAACTTAGACCACTGCAAAAACACTAGTAATTATAAAGTAAAATACCGTTGCAGTGGTATGTGAAAAATTAGACACTTTCTAGTCACACGCACACAGTGTGAACATTACAAACATTACAAACTGAGTGAACGGGATAAAGATTAAGTGAGAGAGAGAGAGAGAGAGAGAGAGAGAGAGAGAGAGAGAAAGAGAATGTGTGTGTGTGTGTGTGAGAGAGAGAGATAGGAAAAGAGAGAATCGAAGGCAGAGAGGGAAAGCAGATGCAGGACGCTCATTGGTGTGGTGCCATCACGTGACGATCACGTGACCTATAGTTGCAGAGGGGAAGAAAAGATAAGGGTTAGGGCGTGTGCAGTGTGCACTGTGCAGTAGTGACTACTACACACGCCTCTCTCTCTCTCTCTCTCTCTCTCTCTCTCTCTCTCTCTCTCTCACATTCTCTTTCTCTCTCTCTCTCTCACTCAATCTTTATCTCTTTCACTCAGTTTGTTTCCAAAATCATCTAATAAAATTAGATGACTGCTTTTACATGCTCTATTACACAACAATAATGTTAAAGATTCTTTCACTTTTAGGCCTCGCAGGCTCGGCCCAAAAGTACAACTACAGAGCTCGCAGGCTCGCTCAGTAGTTACACTTAGCGTGCCTCGCAGGCTCGGCAGCTAAGTAAAAGGATCTACCTCGACCTATCGGTCTCGGTTCATTATTGTTGTATTTAGAGCACTCGGCCTTCGGCCTCGTGCACTAAAAATTAATAGACCATTTTAACCAGTCATCTAATCATATAATCTCATCTCACACGCGACAGATACATCATTATACATAACATCAAAAAATAGACTTGCTGAAGACACTGTCTTAGACATCGCAGGGTAGAAATCGAGCATTTGCCATAAAAGTATCTGGATTCTGGGCAGTGCAGTATCTCTCTCAAAAAATTGTCATTTCAGAGTCTTACAGTGCTGCTTGTAGTCAAATTACCGTAATGAAAATACAGTAAGGAGACGCGCACGGTGCATAACGCGCGGCAAAAAGTTCATGTGTCAGCACGTACTAGCGCCCTGATTGGTCACGGTTGCGTGTCGTCTTACTGTATCTTCGTTTTCCATTACCGTTTTCCCACTACAAGCGACCGTGTTAGTTACACGGTCGCTTGTAGTGGGAAAACGGTATAGGTATATAGGTATATAGGTACATATATAGGTATATTATATACCTACTTATAATAGGTATATAGGTAATGGTATAGGTAATGGTATAGGTATATAGGTAATGGTATAGGTAATGGAAAACTGAGATACAGTAAGACGACGCACAACCGTGGCCAATCAGGGCGCTAGTACGTGCTGAACACATGCACTTTTTGCCACGTGTTATGCAACGTGCGCGTCTCCTTACTGTATTTCTATTACGGTAATACGACTACAAGCAGCACTGTTAGTCTAGTCGTATCGTCAATGATACAGAATTCCTAAAATGTAAACACCCTTTTCCACAATCACTTCTATTCACCGTCTTTAATCAAATACTCCTTATGCCACACTTGTTTTCATGCTCACACAAAACCGTACAATTCACGCGTGATCACGATACAAGTACACTGAAGACAACCCCACAAAACATTGTCTCATATAAGACCCTCGGCCCGGTGCAGCTACGTGAGGCCGCGTAGCGATGTACAGTCAGTGTATGACAACACAAAACATTGTCTCTTAATCATACTATACTCATTGTCTCTGAGTATGAGACTATGATAATCATATTCATTGTCTATCGACTCTCGGCATTCAGTAATAATCCCCGGCCCTCATTACCAGAAGGGGCACCATCCAGTGTAGAGCTGACACAGGTTCTCACTCAGAGTGGCCTGTTTGATCAGACTCTGCACCTGTTCCACAACACCCAAACTCTCGTCAGTAACGTCATCAACCCCGTACAGCTTCTTACGAACCTTGGACAATACCTCCATCGCACGTGCATTCATCTGAGAGGGTGGGGGTGTTATTAGGCTGTTAGAACATCGGGGATGAGGAGGAGGAGGGATATTGTAAAAATGGGGTGATTAGGCGAGCGCCACAGAATTTGAAAGTAGCGGTTCATTTCATTGAAACGACCTAATATATCTTACCTCAGCACCCCCCTCAGTATCAGGGTCCTTCAGTCTCCAGTTCAGCAGGGGATCATACACAAATGTTTCAAGGACAGCCAACACACTTGTAGCATTGTTCCTCATCACCTGTGTGGTAGTAATTAGTAGTGATTAGTAATTACAATTGAGGACAGCTGCAATAGGTCATCAGCTAAAGGCAAACAAGCGATGTAAAAGAGATCGATCTGTATAAAAAACAAATCAGTGACATGCGAATCACTGTTTCACATTCTACATTAATGTCTGCACCTACCTCCATAACATCGTTACAGGTGAGGGTGTAAGTGATCCAGGGGGTGAAATGTGATCCAGGGGGGTGGAATGTGACATGTGTAATGTGATGTCTGCACCTACCTCCATAACATCGTTACATGTGAGGGTGTAAGTCCCGTGAATTCCCGTCACCTCCATCGCCTTCCTCATCATCCTAGTTAGCCTAAAGGGAAGGTTTGTGGTAAATTGGGTTTCACCAAATTACATATTGTATACAAGAACGCCCTACGATTTACCGCTTACCTAAAGGGAACTGTCTCCGGGAATTTCTCACGGTCCCGGGCGACATCAAAGCTCTCCCCAAAATCGCAGTGGATTAGATTCCCTGTTTTCCTGTCCATCATAATGTTACTGGGGTGCCGGTCACCTAGACCCAGGATATAACCCACCTGGAAATAAGGGGAGTTGAGTAATTGTGGTGACAAGAAATGAGGGTGGAGTTGGAGTGACATTGGTACCCTTCATTGTGCTTGTTCAAGACCCCCTTTAGACTATATATTTAAACAGTGTGGAGCTGAGGGGTTCGAGCAAGACAACCTCACAGAGTAGTGTGAGGTATACCACCAACACAGTCCTATCATACATTCACAGAAGCTCAAAATGGGGAAATGGGGGGGGGGTGCAAATATGACACGTACCATACACATGACTGCGTGACTCAGAATGTAGTTCTTCCTTCGCTCAAACCAGATCTCCGCACTGGGACTCTTTTGGTAGAGAATTATCGCCAGATCTTCTCCCGTTGTACAATTGAGAACCTGGAAAGACAAGGTGATCGGTGGTAATTAGTTGGTACAGATAACGGTGACAGAGAGACAAATAAAACAGACAAACAGACAAATCACAAACAACCAGACAGACAGACAGACAGAAAAACACCCAGACAATTGACCCACCTCTTCGAACACCTCAATCTTCATCATCAGTGGTAGTTTCTCATAGCACTGGCAGTACTTCTGTGTCAGTTTGTTCTCCAAACTAGGATCCACACTTGTCTTAACCCGGTGATCCTTAATCAGCTGATGCAGGGTGTCACTGTGAGGCCTCCACCCACTCAATCCAGAATGTGGTGACAGGGGGATCACACTGTATCGCTGGATAGACAGGTTCTGTTCAGCTGTAGATTGAGAGTGTGCCAGAAGAGAGTTAACTAGTCCAAACAACTGCATAGCCCTCTCATCCTGTCGAATATCCTCATTCCCTTTTAGTAGGAAGGTGTATTTCAACCCATCACTTCCAATCATGCTCAACTTCCTTGGTTTCTGCTTACTCTTGATAACACCAACATGTGGGTCCACCATGTGGATCTTGATCACCGGTTGTCCCGGGTCGTATGTCCCTGGAACTGCCAACTGCATGTCCCTAGCCTCAACCAGGAGTCTTGGGGAGCTATCCTCCAGACGGACAGAGCTCATTTGGGAGATGGCCTGCTGCATTCTGTTATACACATTAATGTAGTTGCACCACGCGTTGTCTATCAGATTGTGTCCACCCCTCCTACCACCCCCTCCTCCACCACCTCCTTCAAGGTGATGCTCACCCTGTTCCTGGTTTGCCTGACTTCGCTTCCAAGCCTGACACAACTCGAACGCCTCGGATAGATCACTACCATTCAGATTCTTGAAACTCTTCTCCTGTGGGGTAAGGTTCTGTTCGGCTCGGGGGTTGCCCTGTTCAGGGTTGATAATCCTGTGTAGAGGGTACAGAATATCCAACATCGCATGAGCATTCTTCTTGTGGTAAAACTGTCTGCTGGCCCTCTCCAACGCATCATACCACATCTCATTCCAGGAGATGGCAATCCTAATCAGTTCGTTACTGAACATGACTCCTTCATCCACAATTCTCTTGCTGTGCTCCCCCATAAGGGTCAACAGATCACTAGCATGCCTGCTCCTGTCCCCATCATCTGTCTTCTTAGCGACACTCAGGGGGTAAATCAGGGCCTGTGGGTGCTCCCTTCCAACATCGTTAAGGACTCGGTGAATGAGGTCCCTAACGTTGGTATTGGGGATATCAATCCTGGCAATTAGTTGAGGGATGACTTGAATCCAAATGTTCATGGGAATGCGTTTAATCCCCTCCGCCAGCCTCTGCCTCACTTCCTCATTACTCCCGTGTGTGAACCAGAGAGTCAGGAGTTTCAGAACATCCTCCAATCTGTTCGTCTCCAGTGTCAGTGCTATACTTTCAATGAAACCCTGTACTGCAGCAGTGATCAGTTGATATTTGAAGGCTATCTCCTGGGTTAAGTCGTGTTTCCTCTTGTACAACTGGGCCAACTCCTCTCCCTGCTCACCGACCTCATCCAGCCCCCCATCATGAGAGTCGGAGGGTTCAGGGAGGCAAACCAGATCATCATCACTGTCCTCGGTGTCTTCCTCACTGAAATCTTCATCGTCTTCATAGCTTCCTGAGACGGGGGGATGTGTAATATTAGGTCATCCAATATTGATCTGGACAGGTATGTTTGTGAGAGAACGGGGCCAGACAGAGCCAAGCGACCTGTTCCAGCGTCTTCCTTGGACATTTTTAGGTTGGACTAGGATGGTGGGAACCTTCGCCTGCTGGCAGTATTGCCTCACGAGCAATATGTTTCAATGCTACTCTAGCTGCCGCTTTATGAAAGAAAAATCTGTGACACTACGGGTGATTGAATATGTCATGGCATTTTCTCTATTGGGGACAGATGATCGGTTTGACCAATGTTCCTAGATCACTTTTTCAGCCTGAATCTGATGCAACCATAATTGAAGCGTTTAGATTCCATCTTCATCTTCAAAAATTGGATTTTTGCCAAAATTGCGCTTTGCACACTTCATGGCCGTTTTTGTACGTTCTAAACGTCTAAATGACTTGAATCCAACGTTAAATGTTAGCTTATACAATTTTCTAGGTCCTATGTTAGTTTTATTACGATCGGTCAATGGATACCTGGCTCACGGCAACTTTTTTCAACATTTGTAAAAAAAATTAAAATCCATCTTTACCAAATCTTGCGAAAATCGCTTCCCCATGCTAGAAATTTTATCCAAAAATTTCAGGAAGGTTTCTGGAGTATCTCCAGCCATTTAATAAGCAATATATAGGGTTAAAAACGTTCCAAATTATCCGGAAGTAGGTCATATTGGTCCAAAATTGAGTTAAAAGTTAGCATAAAGCGGCAGCTAGAGTAATGATCCAATTAATTGCCTGTGAGACATAAGAGCAAGCATGCGAAGGCTCCAACCATCCTAGTCCAATCCAAAAATGTCTAAGGAAGACGCTGGAACAGGTCGCTTGGCTCTATCTGGCTCCGTTCTCTCACGGTAGACCAGTCCAGATCAATATTGGATGACCTAATATTGGGGACATTTAGATCAACTAGGGAGATCAAATTAAAGCGCTCAAATAGGTTAGGGTTAGGTTAAAAGGGGAGGAAACATGCAATATTGGGGTCTCTTGACTCTTTTAGATAAAAATAAAGTGCTCAAATGATTCTACCAAATCTAGACTTAGTCTTATATCCTAGCTTCTTCACACCAAAATTGTCCTAAAAAGGGTGCTATCTCATCACTAACCTGGCATGGGAGGGGGTGCAGAACCAGCCTGATCAGCTGCAATAACTTTCTTAACTCTACTCTCGATCCTCTTCAACTCCAGTTTCTGGGCATCCAGTGTTTCAGGTTGTGCAGCCTCCAGACTCATATTGGCCCACTTGTTCCACCCCTTGTAATATCTACAATCATGATCTTTGGCATCTTCAAAGAATTTGAGTGTATCCAGTGCGGGATTAGGAACTTTGTTCATAGTGTTGAGATCGTGTAGCCATATACCCTGTTTCAACTTGTATTTAGATTTCAACCTCTGATCATCTTTGAGCCGCTGCTCATCCTGTCCAATGGAGGTATCCACTGTGTTCAGACCCTGGTTCACATAACTAGATATCATAGTAAATGCCTTCCTCTTTTCTCCAACCCCATTAGCCGTGTTCCACTGGTGCTTGAAGTACTGGTAGGCCACGTGGGGATCCATGGGGCTCTGCATGGCTGTTGTGCTGGGATCAGATCCTATCAGGTCCAATAAAATCTTCTTGGCTAGGTTTCTCCGGCCACTTTTCTGGGCTATGGAGCTGAATTTTAGCCACGCTCTGATGTCCTCACGGGGCTCTAGGACGAGTTTGTGGACCTCGAGTATACGAGACCAGTCGGACACGTTACTCTGGCAGCCCTGGAGTCGGTTCCACCACACTTCTCTTAATCTGGGGAGGGGGGGGGGGGTCATAGATCATACTTCTCTCAATCTGGGGGGGGGGGGGGGAGGGGGTCATGGATCATACTTCACTTAATCTGGGGGGGGGGGGTGTCATGGATCACACTTCTCTTAATCTGGGGGGGGGGGGGGGGTCATGGATCATACTTCACTTAATCTGGGGAGGGGGGTGGATCACACTTCTCTCAATCTGGGGAGGGGGGTGGATCACACTTCACTTAATCTGGGGGGGGGGGGTGAATTCATGGATCACAGACCGAAATACAGACAGACAGACAGACAAATAGACAGGGCAGACACACACACAACTCCTACCTATCTTTCCGTATCTGATCCTTCTTTATCATATCAGCCTCACTCTTATACTCTCTACAGTTACTGGGATTCAGGTACCCTAGCACTTCCTCCATCTCACTCAGCATGTGCATGTCCACTATCTTGGTGTACATTCGGTGGTATCCCTCCTTTACTATCACAGTTATCTCCTGGTCCAGGGTGTTCCTGAAGGGAATACAGAGGGGGTTAGTGCTGGGGGGATACAGAGGGGATACAGAGTTATCTCCTGGTCCAGGGTGTTCCTGAAGGGAATACAGAGGGGGTTAGTGTTGGGGGATACATAGGGGATACAGAGTTATCTCCTGGTCCAGGGTGTTCCTGAAGGGAATACAGAGGGGGTTAGTGTTGGGGGATACATAGGGGATACAGAGTTATCTCCTGGTCCAGGGTGTTTCTGAAGGGAATACAGAGGGTTAGTGTTGGGGGATACATAGGGGATACAGAGTTATCTCCTGGTCCAGGGTGTTCCTGAAGGGAATACAGAGGGTTAGTGTTGGGGATACATAGGGGATACAGAGTAATCTCCTGGTCCAGGGTGTTCCTGAAGGGAATACAGAGGGGGTTAGTGTTCTACAGGGTGTTCCTGAAGGGAATACAGAGGGAGTTAGTGTTGGTTGGGGATACAGAGGGGATACAGAGTTATCTCCTGGTCCAGGGTGTTCCTGAAGGGAATACAGAGGGTTATAAAGCTTACACAGAGCTGGGTTAGCTGGGATGGGGGATACATAGTTTTATAGCGTTAGTGAGGTCACTGAGGTGTCTTCAATAGACACACTGTATGTAAAGTCCTTATTATGCATAATTCATCTTGTCCAGCCGGAAACTCAAAGCAAAGCTCCTTAGAGCTAGCACATGTTTTTGTTTAGTCTGACGTGTTATAACCACTAAACGTTTATCAATGGATCCTCCCTAGTTTGCATGATAGTAGACTCACAGAATATAAATGAGCATCTGTTGTGTTCATGTTGTGATGACATTACTCAAGCTAGCCCCTAATTAGGGGCGGGTGCTCTGTACCACAGCTGCTTTATAATTGTTATGTTCTAACCCTCCCTTTACATTTGTAAAGGTAGGTGTTTCGGGTGCGGGGCGCCCGAAACACAGTCTAGCCAGGCAACTTAATAAAGCAGTATAAAGTCCAGCTTGGGATTGTTAATGGGATTGTCTTAAACAATCCCATAATATTGCTCTGGTACACTTATAAATTTTCGAATTCATTTTCAAATTTTTTAAAAGGTTAGTACGTCGTGTGATGAGTTAATCTCTCTATCTCTGATCTATATTCTCTATCTCTACTTGAACAGGGCAAAATAGTTTCTCAATTGAGTACCATGTGCTCGTTTCCTAGCAACACAAGGTGTGTTCGATAATTGTCGATAAGTGTCTGTAACAGACTTCTCCTAAAATAGTTTTGAGTTGAAAGTATGATCAAATGATCACCCTTTACTCTGATTAGATCTTGATGTGCCAGACTGTATGTGCAAATATTATTTTTTCCCTCGTCTAGGTACAGGATTCATTCGACCGGATGTATGTTTGCTTTATAAAAAGTCATAATGGATTGGGTTGGTTTGGGATTTCTCGCGGTGGTGGGAGAGAGCTGGTTTCAGACATTGAATACAAGGAAAACAAAGAATTCTTTGTTTTCCTTGTATTCAATGTCTGAAACCAGCTCTCAAGGAAAACAAAGAATTCTTTGTTTTTCTTGTATTCAATGTCTGAAACCAGCTCTCTCCCACCACCGCGAGAAATCCCAAACCAACTGAATTGTACCGCGGGCGGAGTTGCCTCAATAATGGATTGGCACCTTTTATAAATCCTAGTTACGCTTATTAAATCATTGTATTATTTGTGTTATTTAATTGTGTATTCTTTTGTTGAGTAAGTAACAAGTAATCTTTAGGATGAGTCTTGGACACTCCACCGGAGGGACTACATTCCCAGATTTCGGTGTGTTTCTATTTGTGGTGGTGTGCGGGTTGATCTCAGTGGTTCTAAACCCACCCGTTCTGTACCGGCACCTGGGTGCTCCTTTCACCGTCCACCGAGTAACTAGCTTCCTGATCGCCCTACTAAATCTAATCAGCAGTATAATTCAAGTATACGCTGCATTCGCCTTCATTTTACCGGAAGACCAAGACTATAATGAGAGTGAGAAGACTGTTGCTTTTGGAGTAAGGGTTTACTCAGCTACCCTCACAAGTACAATCTTAATTCCCAATCTTTTGACTGCAATAATGCTCGCAGCCCGTTACTTTCAACTCCGATTTCCACTACGTATCCAACGAAAGACTCGGTTTTTTGTTGTCTGTGCTTGTGTTTCACTCGCTCAAATCATTATCATGATTTGTTTCCATACTGTGAACGTTGATAACATTAATTGGATGGATGCTACTGCCATGGCGTTTAATTGGGACCCATTTGGCGAGAACGATGGTTTATCTTTTAATATGATGGATAACCGTACTCCTATGTTGACTTCATTGCTAATGAGTCTGTCAATTCCATCAATATTGCAAGTAGCCGGAATTGTCTTTATTCTCCTCACCATACGGCATTTGAAATGGTCGGACAGTGAAGCAGCAAACCAGTCTGGAAGGGACACGAGAAGGATTACACACAGGATCTTATTATTGAACGCAGGAAGCCTTCTACATACCATCTCTCTAATTCTATTCGTTTCGATGTTGGTCAGATCTTATAGTGCTACCGCAGACTTGAAGGAACCCATTGGGCAGGAAAAATATATATATAGATGGAGTGGAACAGTATTTTATATCATTCTGCCCATCTTTCTCTCGGCTGTTAACCCTACTATCTACTTTATTACTGCAACAGGTAAACCGGCCTCCCGTATTACACGAAGCGAGAGAAATGGACACACGAGCACTAGCCGTTTATGAAATGTTGACTATATAATTGACAGCACCAAGACAGCACAGAGTTTTAGTTTTACGAGACTTATTTCTTTGTACTCCTGGCGTCTTTCTGTAGAAAGATGATAGATCATGTACTTTATAGTTGTTCGCCTCAGCACTCGATATATCAATAATACCAGCTGAAGCACCAAAGCGATTTGTTGTTTACCGCTATAAGACAAACGATTGAACTTTTGACTGAACAGAATCTTTTTACAGTGCTGCTTGTAGTCGTATTACCGTAATAGAAATACAGTAAGGAGACGCGCACGTTGCATAACGCGCGGCAAAAAGTGAATGTGTTCAGCACGTACTAGCGCCCTGATTGGCCACGGTTGCGCGTCGTCTTACTGTATCCCACTACAAGCGACCGTGTTAAGCGCTTTTCCAAACAGGCAAGAGCACATGTCACACTCTAAAAATATCTCAAGGTGGTAGAGCACATGTGCCGCACATGTTTAAAGGGAGCTCTCTCACGTCAACTTCAAGACGTGGTGGGAACGTTTCTCAATGAGACACGTGGGTAATATCCGTGTTATTGCCGTGTTATTGTCAATAAACTGAGCCAATAAACTCATTGAGGTGTAACACAGATCATGAGATGTTAAATAATTCCTCTGCACATCTCCCTCTTTCCAATTAGTTCTCCCTTCCGTTTCGAATGGTGTCTGTGCTTGTCTGTGCTTGGAAATTGTATTGTTTGCCAAGAAAAGTTTGTAAACAGTCTCCCACTGTCACCGAATCCAGGCGAATAGTCATTGGCGATTCTCATTTCTGACCCTTATTTACTTTTACTCAGTTTTAGTCCAGTATTGCCAGACGACAGAAGCTTACCAACTGGGCTACAATATCTGGAATTATCCTTTCTTCACTGTTTTCAATGGCTCTCTACTCCACTGGAGGGACCACATTCCCAGATTTCGGTGTGTTTCTATGTGTGGTGGTGTGCGGGTTGATCTCAGTGGTTCTAAACCCACCCGTTCTGTACCGGCACCTGGGAGCTCCTTTCACCGTCCACCGAGTAACCAGCTTTCTCATCGCCCTACTAAATCTAATCAGCAGTATCATTCAAGTATACGCTGCTTTTGCCTTCATTTTACCCACGTGCGATGAGGATTATCAAGATTCTAAACCGGGGAACGGGACGGCGATGCGATTAATACAACTGTCTTGTGGAAAGGTTGTCCAGGTAACAACTGGGATAGTTGTTTACAGCATGGTCCTCACCAACATCATTCTACTACCTAACCTGCTGACTGCAATCATGTTAATTGCACGGTATTTTCAACTGAGATTCCCTCTTCGAACCCCACCTAAGAGGCTCTATCTCGGGATCGCATTGGCTGCATCCCTAATTCAGTGCACATCCACTGTATGGAAATTTCTGGCAAATAGCCAGTTTGTAATATGGATGCAACCTCTCCTTCTCGCAGCGAATTTGAACCCGTTTAATTTTAAGCCTCCCAGCCGACTCAAGACATTTGTTTCTCTCCTTCTTGGACTATTCCTGCCCTTTATATTCCAAGTAGTTGGGGTGGTTTTTGTAGGACTCACTATCGCCCATCTGAGGAACTCGAGAGGTATGGCTGCAAGTCAGTCGGGTCGGAATCCAAACAAGATAACTTTGCGGATACTGCTTCTAAACGCAGGGAGTATCGCCCATACAGTGCTACTTATTATGTTTGTATGTTACACATTGGAAACTGCCACCGCAGCAGCAGCAACAGTAACAAGACCATACAGGATTTCCAGTACTGGATTTTTCGTTATTCTACCTATACTTCTGTCAGCGCTGAATCCTTTGATTTATTTTGGTACTGCTGGTACTACTCCAAAAAAGAACAACACAGTAAGAAGTAACGCTGCTACGGATCAATCTCGCAGCTAAGACTCACTTCGTCTTGATTCGATACGTTGAACTAACTCAGCCAACTAGCTGGTAGCACAAGCGACGATTTTTATAATAAAATGTTGTTTATAGTTGTAGGGTAGAACTTTCAGCAGAAGTATCTTGCTATTCCGAACCATCACAGAGAAATAAAATGCGGTGTGAGTTACACAAGAAATAATATCTCTGGTGACTATTTTGTTCAGTAAAATTATAACATTAACTTTCTAACTTTTCAACAAAACTAATGTTTCTTTACTTGACTACCTAAAAATAACCTCAGTCCTCACACCTCGTATCACCTACCAATTTGATCAACCCAATTTCAATTTATTTTGTAATGTACATAATAACTACATCCCGTACCTTGATTGATTGATGAGTTCCTGTGCTGCATCATAGTTAGACTTGTTAATCTGGATCAGGGCAGAAAAGAAATGGCGCTGGTAGCTCATTTGCATCTGATCTGGAGAAGGAAAGGCGGGATTTAGGGGATCGTGTGGCGGATCGAGTGTGTCTCATGTGAAACGGATTCCCGGGGGGGGGGGGGGGGGGGGTTTATCCGGTAAATCGGGGTCCAACTGCAAATATTATAAACCTAGTTACCATGACAACAACAAAAACACTTAACTCACCAGTATACTTCTCGAGATCGTTCCATCGGCTAAGCCGCCAAGCTGCCGTTGCTGCTAGTGTGGCCATTTGGGAGCTCTGATCAGTGGACATATCAGCAGTAGTTATTGGCGGGGCCTTCTTCTCCGCTGTATGGAAATATATAGTGATTGAAAGTTCGATACTTGTTGTTCTCACCCCTAACTCACGACTCGATATGGTATTGACAGTTGGCAGACCTTATATAAATCATACATAAGTAAGGCGGTCTGTCTAATTGTCAGGCTCTGTTCTGTACTCACGTTGTTGTTGGCCCCAATAGATATCAATAGTGTCCTGCATGTCTGTCCACTTGTTGAGGGCCTCCAGGCATCTCAATTTGCCCAAAACGTGGCTAACATGTACATCTCGTCCAGATTCCAGTTTCAGGTTGTACATGTGTAGAGCCTCGCTCCACTGCTGGAGTTCTTCGTACCTGTGTGCAGTTGGGGAATATATCAGGGTTGCAGGGCTTTACTCAGACGGAGCTATTATACACCTGGTGCTCACAGCACAGTAGATTCTCGATATAACGTGAATGTCGGCGAAGGAGAGGTAAGTTTTCAGTGAATTTACTGTCCACATACAATGACGTAATTTTTAAATGCTACTATGCAAATGAGCTCTTTGCAGAAACTGTTTATACCTACCCCGCCCAGGCTAATGACCTGTGTGTTTAGCCGACACTAAACAACTTTCGTGTGTGTATTCAAAGCCATGAGGTACATAGTGGTATATAGCCCATTCTTAGTGTGTTAATTAGTCATATCAGGTTGCTGTTCTTCCTCATAGGACTTTAGTGTGCCTGAAGGCTTCTTCATGTGAGTGTGATGGTTTCTCTGTGTGTTTCTATGTGCGTGGTGGTGACTGATGTAGGAAATTGACACTACTCTTTTTGCTTTTGAGTAGCAGTGATACTGATTAGATCATTGAGTCAGCTTATATCTATCGGAAAAGAATTTACTTAGTGATAAGTGAGTGGTCCCTGTGCGTGTCGTTTTTTAAATCATTATTATTGTTAGCTCAGTTGATATACCCCTTGCATTGCTGGACTTGGTAATGAAATTACCCCTCCGCGTTATAATAGCTCACGGATCAATAAAAAGGGGTGACTTCTTAACCAATGCTGGACACACTTCTCCATTTCTCGAACCCCATCACTGTCCCCCTCTATCTCTCTATATCCCTCTCCCACCCCGTCTCTCTCCTTCTCTCACGTACCATGAATCTTCAGGACTGAGGATGCCCGGGTTCAGTTGGGCGTATTTCAGTACACCCAGGGCTGCCTTGGGTTGCTGTAAGATGTTGTTGATCCTCAACAATTCCACCAGAGTGGCAGGCTCCTGGTGATGATGGAAATCTTTCTCCACGTAACGGAGAGCTTTGGCGTAGGAGTTACACCTCTTAGCCGCTTTTATGTAGACCTAGGGAGAGAGTGAGGGTAAGGGGTTTAGACAAATTGATAGGGAAAACAGTGAAAGAAAACTACGTCTAAATTCGGCCCAATATAATCTCCAAACCGTCCTTTCCCTACTCATTACCTCATTTCGGATGTCTAGGACGCCCTTTCCCCAGTGTTCCATAAACTCCTGTAGATTTAGGATATCCAGAGTCACCTCGGGTAAGCTGTGCGTCTCTAGCACCCTCTTCAAGTTGGATTCCAACTCGTCCTGAGAGGAGGGTTTATAGCTAAAATAGAGCATTGGCCTGTTATGTTCTAACCCTCCTTTACATTTGTAAGAGTGATGATAGCTGTCAGCTAGCATGATTGGCCTGACCCTATTCTAACTTCTTTCAAATCGCAAGAGAACCCTGGTCAGAGCATTAGCCTGCCAGGTTGAAAGTGAAAAAGAGAGAAGGGTAAACTCACTGGAGTGAGTAAGAATGACGACACTTTGAGGTGACACGTATTACATAACATGTACATATTTTTTGCTTTGCATAATGTGACAGGTTTAAAATGCGAGGAAATTAGAAGCAGAAGACATGTGGGAGAAGACGAAATTGTCGGAAAAGCAAAATTAGAGGGCCGGGGATGCAGAAAGGGATAGAAAAGGGAGAGAATGTTTGAAAAAAGGAAGCGGTAATATATAATTGCAATAGATTTTTTAAAAAAAGGAGAAAAAAAGCGATAGAAAGAGAACAGTTTGATTATTTTTCAGGAACACGTCATTGTTCTCTCTGTGGCGGCGTGTGTGTGTTTTTTAAATGGCTCGTATCAGGTTACCATCTCTGTGCGCTGCAGTAGGAGAACATTCATTATTTGTTGAACGATTAAAGGTCGGGTCTGTTATAGCAAGACGGGTCTGTTATAGCGAGACGAATTGTCCTTCCTAGCTCTCTCCATTGTTCGCTTGTTCCACACACTCTTTATTTCGTGTCTGTACTCTGTAGTAGTGGGCACAGCTGCTAAGCTCCTTCATAGCAATATCAACCTGCTCCATAGAAATACTACCCTTCATCTTCAAGACAATCTTATCTCGTAGATATAAATACTTTTTGCAATATCTCTCTTCCGACAGATCTATAGATGGTATAATGAGCCGCTTTTTCAGAATCAGCGTCTTTTTCCTTTCTTTCTTTCCATCCTTTAACGTTCTCTATGCAAGAGCGTTGTGTGTGTGTGTGTGTGGCTCTAGGTTATAGCGTACCAAACTCTGCCGCACGACAGAACGGAACAGCAAGAGCGTTGTTGCACCATATCACTCATTAATTTCCTCTTTGTATCACCTACGCAGTCTACACTCTACATTTATAATGGCACACCTATGTCCTATGTAAATGGTCGTTTTGTGACTCCCTCTCTCTCTCTGTGTTTCTTTTGATCTCACTCTCCCTCTCTCTCTCTATGTTTCCCCGCTCACTCTTTTATTATTTCTCTTCCTGCACAAGCAATAATAAATGTGCAGTGTACATTAGTACACAGTGTTGTAAATACATTTCTTGCCAAGCCTCCAAGTATAAAAACTCTCCCCCTCTCTCTCTCTCTCTCTCTCTCTCTCTCACTCTCTCTCTCTCTCTCTGCTAAATATCTAACATCTCTCCTAAATATCTAACATACTAATATATATATATATATAACTTCAATTGATACAGTAAGCTTTTTGATACAGCTATATGTACACGGTAACTCAGATAGTAGTTTACTGCAGCTTCCTGCTAGGACACAGTTTCTTGGTGCTGTAAATTACACTGCCAGCTCTCAATTGGAGCTCTTTCTGAGTATCCTAACTCTCTCTCTCTCAGTCTCCCTCCCCCTCTCTCTCTCTCACCTAGGATACTGCTTCCTTCTTTGTCTTGATCTACCGAACCCTCACAGAAATGCAGTGTGAGCCACACAATCTTGCAGTTGAGTTATAGTGAACGTGATATATTATGCCCTTGAGCTTGTAGTATTTACAGTAAATCATGAACCCACAAGCAATCAGCGATTGGAAAATCCGGTGTTCTTAGATATTTTCCCTTGCATGTTGTTATGCTGGTCACCACATTAATTGTCTATACAGGAACTGAATCTCACTCCCGACCTATCTCACTCTCTCTCTGTTTCCCTCCGACTCTGTCTCCCTACCACTCTCTCCCTTCAAATCACCTTCATTCATCAACAGCATGCTATTGCTTCACTTTCCCTCTGAGATCCACACTTTACCATCACAACATCCAAATCCCCCTCTCCCAGATGGGTCTCTCTATACTATATCTCATACTCAGTCCTCAGATGGGTCAATTTATGTGCGGTGTGTCTCTCATCTCTCTCTGTGTGTGAGTGTGTGCCCCGTAGCACACCTGGTGCTATTTGCTCTAGAGTGTAATTGTGTGACATGTGTGTGCTTTCTGTATGAAGCGTGCCGCACTCCTGCCACCCGCAGATAAACACACGCTCTTGTTTTGATTTTACAATTGGGGCATTCCTCCTGAATCTGAAATATAAATTTTGTGTAAAGCTGTGTAGAGAGTGCAGCCAGCTTGTTCCTAAAGTTCTCCCATATATGTCAGTGCTGGCCAAAGTGTGCACTGTCTTTACAGTTCCTGTCAATTTGATAACCACATTAGCAACACTGTCAAACACATTGCTGATACTTCCTCAGTGTGTGTGTATTATGGATAGTCTCTCATAGTTGTTTTATCTCACCACCCTCTCTGTCTATCTCACCACCCTCTCTGTCTATCTCAATTCTCACCACCCTCTCTGTCTGTCTGACCACCCTCTCTGTCTGTCTGACCACCCTCTCTGTCTGTCTGACCACCCTCTCTGTCACGTCTGTCTCTCCTCTCTCTCTGTCCCATCTCTCTCCCAAATCTCTAACATATCAACTGATACAGTAACACCCTTTCTCCTTCTCTGTCTAGGTTGAAACATGCCGAAGCGCCACCACAACTATCGCCCAGTTCCGCATGATATTGAGTTCGAAGGAGCCGCAGGAGGGGACGGTCGAGTGAGAACACTGCCCAGTTATCAGTCTACCCTGGCACGGTGCCGGTTTACATCCTTCAAGGAACGGGCCACCCAACAGAGCAAGGAGAAGGATCGGAGGAAACGAGAGGAGCGGAGGGAGAGGGCCGAGTGGTCGTGTGCCAAACGGGTTTCATATCATATGGGCAGTTGTTTCAAAGGGTTGTGTCAGTGTGCTGGTATCTGCGGGTTCCGGTGGCCCCAGTGGAATCCATGGGGTAAGGAGATTAGGAAAATCGAGGCGTTCCACGGATCCAACGCTTCGACTTACTTCCTCGCCCTGGCATGGTTACTAAAAATAGACATTGCATGTATGGTGATTGGGGTAGCTTTTTTGGTGACACCCGGTATATACATTGGAATGAGCTCTAATGACACCACAATATTTAACCGTGACTCACCCTGTACGAACAATGATGTTATGGATGGTGATGGTGCACTGGCGGACACTGTCAACTCAATAGCTCAGTTTTTAGCGGGTAACGGTTGGATGGAAGGGACCCCATTCTTCATTGGTTGGTACCCCGCAGATGATCTCTACCCATGGCTGCCCTACCCGAACCTGTATTGCGGGGTGGTCCTCACATTCTTCTTCCTCTCTCTCATCGTCATGACTAGCAACGTGGCCGAGTTCCTAAACAGGTCCGCCACGGAGTCAATTGACACCCAACGGAGCCCCTACACACGTGCCCTTCTCCTGGGATGGGATTTTGCTATCGTTGAACGGGAAGCCGCTGAACTCCAACTAAAGACGGTTGAGAAGCGACTTGTTGAGTTGTTAGCCGTTGAAAAACAGCGGAATAAAGCATGGGGTGTCTGTGAGAGAGGGTGTACGGTGTTATTCCGTGTTCTAACCAACACCCTGTCAGTGGCCCTTGTAGCGGGGTATTTCTATATTCTCCTCCAATACGGGGGTCTACTAGAGCAGAAGAGTGATGAACATTGTGTCCTGCTGACAGGGGTGGGAGGACCTAACTCGACCCAATCTCTGGCGGATACTTTATACAAACACTGGCAAACATACTCTGCACCTATTATAATAGCCCTCGGTAACACGATCTTCCCTGCCTTGTTCAACATTCTCGGACACCTAGAAGGGTACCGAGGGGACAGCGCTAGGGTGAGGGTAACCATGCTCCGGTCGGGGTTCATGAAGCTAGCCAGTATATGTGCCACCCTGTACCTGATCTACAGTGACGTCAGTGCCGGGAGTAGTGACGTCATTAGTGATCCTGTATTCCCGTGTTGGGAGAACCACATGGCCTCCAGGCTCTACCAACTGTGGCTCGTTAACCATGTCATTTTCTGGGGCTACATGGGTCTCAGGAGGGTACTCTATATGATTCTAGGGTGTATCAGGCACGGAAAACACCGGGAGGAGTTTAGTATTACTGAGGAGATCCTGGAGCTGAGTTACAGACAGATGCTGGTCTGGTCTATCTTCCCCATGTGCCCACTAATGACAGTCGTGGCTGTTGCGGAGACAATCGTGACGTTTTATATCAAACGTGCCGTGGCTCTCAGAGATATCTCCTACTCCGTTGTCCTGAGATCAGAGACGGCTAACGTTGTCAACCTCCTCTTCCTCCTGTCTCTTGTTGCCATTTTCACATTCTACGGTCTGGTGATCAGTGAATTTACTCCCTCTGAAACATGTGGTCCATTCCGGGGGTATGAGAGTTTCACAGGATTCTTTGAGACCATGACGGAGTCCCTTGGTCCAGTACAAGGTCTCACTAGGACCGTCCTACAATCAGCGATAGCGACTGTTATCATCATTATTATCTTCAGTCTGGCGTTGTACTATTGTAAGTGTGTGGTGGGTTCCAAGAGTATAAGGGTGAAGCTGCTGATGGAGCGGATTACAAGTCAGGAGAAGGATAGGAGTTTTCTGTTGAAGGAACTGAGCAGATTGAGGGAAATCGTGGAGAGCAGGAGCATGTGAGGAACTGGTGTTAGGAGGCAATGATATGAGGAACTGGAGGCCGGAGTCGTGGGCAGGGAGCTACTAAAGGGAAGACGAATAAGACTGGGCAGACAGGGACTTGTGAGAAGGATGGAGAGAAAGATGGGATTATTGAATCAAAAGTTGTTTTTATCGTTTTTGTTACGTGCATTCTGATTTCAGAAAAGTTTAATTTAAACTGCTGTTTCATTTCCCTTTCAAAAAGACCAAATTGATCGAGAAAGCTCGATTCGTTACCTGCTGTTGCTCAGTAAGTTGGTCTGACCAGATTGAAACAAAGACGGCGTTAAAGAGTACCTCAGGAAGCTGCTGGTAGTTAGCCAACAAACAGCACGCTCTGGGGGCAGTATTTTGGTTATTTACAACACGCTCTGGGGTATTGGTTAGTTACAACACGCTCAGGGGTATTGGGTAGTTACAAACAATTGGTTAAATGATAGTACATCTAGCCTAGTTGACTTCAGAGTCAAAACAAAAGTGAGAATTGCAAGCTGGGACTCTACCCAAATTTCAGAGAAAGTTTGATTTGACATACCTTAGAGCAGGGTTTGGAGTGTACTTTAGGAACTCTATCTTGAGCTGACGAAGCCACAAAACCAAATCTTTATGGAACATATTCTTCACCTATAGAGAGATCATGGATTATTATACTGTCCTCTCATTGTGAAAAAAGTGTCCGAAAGATACATTTTCGGCAGAAAAACAAGTATTTCCCAGCCAGTCCTCCTCCATGACCCACTACATAATTACCTGATCTAACTTCTAATTGTATAATTATCGAACTAATTAACTACCTAATTATCGCGCTAATTACCTGCCAGGCGGTCACTAAGTTCTCCATGTTAACCTGCAGAGAACTGGGTGCGCTATCACGTACGGCCATCTCGGCAGGTCTGAAATATATAGGAGTGTGGATTGGTACAGAATCTAGTACTTCATTGAGATCTAGGAACCCCGAGGTACTATAATAGTTCAGTAAATAACTGCACTTTTAGTATAATTAATTGACTAATTAATTACCTCTGTACAACAAGTGGCGGGTAGACAGGTGGGACAATGTCACTTCCACTCAGTTGTGTTAGGAAACTATTCAATTCGGGGGAGATCAGCCTTTTGCGTGTTACCACTGACATTACCAACTGTTTATACGCGTGGAACCTGGGTAAGAGTAATGGACCGTGTGTAATGATACGGATTGGAGTGCAAGATAATATCTTGCAAAGGTTAAACTTTGGGTCCCAAATTGGGAGTTCGAAATTCCCCAGCTCCTAGCGGATCCAGCTCGTGTAAGATAAAATGTTTGTACCTATCTCCAAGTTGTCGAGCAATAGCAACAATAGTCTCCAGAATGAGTTCATCTGTGTCTGAGTCGGTGGTGGGGGAATTCATTTCAAACACCAGGGCATGGATCATCAGGGAGGCGTGGTCGGAATAGTTTGCACACTGAAAACATAGTGTGATTAGTTTACCTCTGGTATAATTGACTCATATACCAGTTGTCGAAACCTTGCCTTACCTACTCTCCGGCTACATTATTAGCAAGAGAAGTAACAGTATTTTCTTACCCCCGCTACGTTAGTCAGAGTCCGAACAGCATTCTTCTTGATGGAGGGAGGGGAGGAAGGCTCTGTGATGATGGCTACCATTTGGGGGAGCAACAAGTGAAGGAAGTTATCCAAACTAGCCCCAAAGTTACCGAGTTGGCCCAAAATGAGATTTGTCGCCTCTCGCTCCGGTGATCTGTCATCGTGGAGGACCTGGGGGAAAATATAATACTGCTATTATTTCTTCGTACGAGTTCTCCCGGCGGATAAATTTTTACACAACATTAGTGATAATGCTGTTATTTTGTTAGTTGTTTGACCAACAAACTAGTTGTATAACAAATCTATTTCAGTGTTCTAGAGCTTATAAAACACTGTACCTTCATAATAAGAGGTATAAGGTGGGCGATGTAAGTTTTGAATTCACCCCCAAGAGCATTTATCAGTTTATCAACCACCATCATAGTGGTAGTAGGGCTGGCAACCTTGCCCCATAGATCAATGATAATCTCAATGATATCCGAGGCATACGGCTTGATGTGTATACCAACCACCTGAAGGGAAACACGTATTAGTTTGGAACTGGAGGAATAATGATTTGGATGGTGTATTTCACATCCCACGTGTTATGTTCTAACCCCCGGAAAGTGAATTCTAAACCTCCTTTACCAAGCTCAGGGATTTATGGTCGAACTAGGCAAACATCCCGCCAGAGAATAATGATCTCAGAAGTATGATTTTGTAGGAAAACCTCATTGGACCTCACTCGAGGGAGCTCTACCTACTTTAATGAGGTCAGCGAGCTGGTTGAAGTAACTATCCACTTCTCTGGGATCTGTTTTGGGGTCACACGCTCGGATGTTTGCCAGGAAGACTGGCATCACTTTGGGGAGGTAACCCACCGCCCCTGTACTACCCAGGGTCTGAAAATGGGAAGTGATGTCAGAGAAATAAAGGAAAACAACAGTTTAGCAACAGTTTAGCAGTACAGTCGGACCCCGATTTACCGGGATGCTCGGGGGAAAGGGTTTTGCCCGGTAAATCGGGGTCTGACTGTACAATAAATACTATTACTTTCCTATCTCGGGGGAAGTTTAGCAGTACTAAAATTCAGTGACGTCAGAGAAATAATGTGTTGTAATGGGTCCCATTAAAATATACCAGCTGCGGAGTGCGGGAGCTGTATTCTTTCTATCAAATGATGATCTCAACTTGTGACATACAACTCTGTTATTATCTCAATACTCACCCTGAAAACAGTCTGGATAATCTGGACCACTTGTGTGTGGTACTCAGTAAGAGAGTTATCCTGAAGAATATCTACCAAGGCATGGATAACCACACACGGGTAGTACTGCTGCTCGATGTTGTTGCATTTTGGATCGGACTGCTTCTGGATTACTATCAGCAACTCACTGGGAGAGAGGGAGGAGTGGGGAGAGAGATACAGAGACCCAGCCAAATGACAAGATTTGGTCTTGTTGAAGAATAATGGCCAAGTAATATTTCGTATGAGTGTAACTAAAATATTAGCAAGGAAAACAGTACTTGTAACTGTGCCGTTGGCACCTTCTAGTGACAGTTCACAACAACATACCTTGTGAGGCTGGTGTTAAATGATACGTCCTCCTGGGGTACTGGCTGTGTGAGAGGAAACTTTTTCATTTCATTCAGATTAGAGGTATTCCTCTTGTATGGATTTAGTGCACCGAGCTGACCCAACAATCTCATACAATCCTCTCTGTGTGGCGGGATATTGTTACAGACGAAACGAAACCCCCCACCAAAACTGAAACCAAACCAAACTAAAGTCCGATACAAACCAATATTACCACTCACCGTACAACGGGTGTTTGTTCACTGCTCACAATCCCTAGGAGAGTGTTGAGAAGCTTGGGGAACTTAATGTAGGGTTCCACCACATACCCAGTGTGATGAACTAACTGACACATGGCACGTAGAGATGGCTGGGAAGGGGGTGAAATTATTAAAAAACAGACCAAACCAAAACAGAATTAGACAAATGAGTGGAGGTGTAAGGGGGATTATTAAAAAACAGAGTTAGACAGATGAGGTGTAAAAATACCTCTCGTTCCTTTGGATCAGATATCTTATCGATCAGGAAGGGGAACAGTTCATTCAGATAAGACTTCATCGTCTCGCCATCGACCTAGGGGTAAACAGGATTAGGTTGTTATCAATCTTTCAAAATCCTATAAGCATAGCTTCCACTCGCTCGCAATAAATTAAAGGTTCCATCAAGCCATCCGCTATCATAATCATTTCCTTAACTTGATTATTTATTCAATTGATACGTCGTGAAATAACACAATTGGTCATTTTCCGGCACAGTTTTGCGCGCACATGTTTCCCACGCTGCGCGTCGCGCCGACCCCTCTACAAAACACCACCTTTTCGGTAGACCCACTCTCGCGCGGTGGGAACCAAAATCAAGGGAGCTGGGGGAGATTTTACACACGGCCGACTGGAACACACACACACACACACACAACCTTAATTCAGAGAAATGAAAATCAGAAAACATAACTTACCTCGGCTAGTTGACTGATACATGCTAGAATGTTACGGAACAGAGTCGAGGAGCATTCCTTGCCGCTCAACTGAAAATAATGGTTATCAGATGCAAATAATATTTTGTTATCTTCTTCATAAATTACACAGGTGTCCTCCTCCCTATCCAGTCCAAAAAAACACACCGAGAAAAGGAGCCAGAGGTATGTAGTTCCAAAATGTCAAACTGACACGTACCTTAGGTAGTAGACTGGCCATTACGGGTTTAAGGTAAAGTCTAACAAGTGTCGGCTGAGCACTCATAATCAGAATTTGTAGGAGCTTCGCTGCTTTCTCTTTGTTTCTTGCTGAGGGAAATTTAAATTTGTAGAATTTTAGTTTCTACAGTCGGACCCCGATTTAGGGACACCCTCGGGGGAAAGGCTCTTGTCCACTAAATCGGGGTGTCCACTAAATCAGGGTCAAATAATGTTAATTTCCTATATCGGGGAAAAAAATCCTGTTCCTTAATCGGGGTGTCACTAAATCGGGAGCCCCTAAATCGGGGTCCGACTGTATTTGCAACAAATATATCATTCACAAAATTCAAACTATGAGGAGGTTTAATCACCTCTAATTATTAATCACAACTTACCAATACCACTATGCTCCAACTGATGTAAAATGTGAGACAGCTGCTCCCTTAAAAACGGGAGAATATACGCCGGATTTTCCTCACTCAGATGCCCCAGCAACTCCAGTACCACTTCCCTCACATCGTGACACGGATCATTCACCGCCAGGAATAGAAGTTGGATATTTTGGCTGAGAGCCAGCTGTTTATAGAACTCAGGACTAAACTCGCGGAGGGTTGTTAGTCGGATCTCTGGGAGGGGGTCCGCTATAACCACGGTTAGGAGTTTGGAGAGCACCTCTGACATTAGGGTGTGCGAGGAGTAGTGGTGGCTGTTCTTTATACCCATCAGACTTGACGCTCTGGGGGAGATGGTTGTTACATAATGTGGTTACATACAATGGTTACAAAATGGTTACATGTTGGTTACATGGAATGGTTACAAAATGGAGGGTAGCTGTTAAATTCCCGGGTAATTTTATTCATCCCATATAATATCATATGATCAGATAGATAATACTCACTTTACACATTGAATGAGTTTCCGGGCACACTGTTTTAGCGGTTACACGTCTGATCTTTCCGTCCGGATTGTTCAGGTACTCAGGGTTATTTAGGTACTCTTTCGCCAAATGGGTGATAAACGCTGCGGAGATAAGAGGATTTTAGTAAGTTACAACTAAGAAGAATTGTTAATACCTTGGTTGAACGTCGTTTCAGATCAACCAACTGATTTTACAATTTTAAATGTCAAACCTCTGTATATATCTCTAGACACTAAAAACATTAACAAGTGTGTGTAACCTACGTTTTAGTAGTTTATCCTCAAAAGGGAACTCTCCAATAGTCTTGATGGCCAGCAACTTACTACCATCGTCCAGGGGCGTCTGATAATCCGGAGATATGGGGTAGGGCTTGTCATCCTTGATGTAGGGTACCCCCATTATAATACGGGAGAATATATTGAGGAGGACCATCTTGAGGGGGAGTTAATTAATTGTTAATTAAATGTGCCTTCAATTAAATACGTCTTCGCTACGCAAAAGTATGAAGAATTCAATTTTAAAACAAATAAAGGGTGATGACTCATTGTGTCCACCTGTACCTTCTATTTTGTCCTTGATATCAGGGACATACTGGTGGAGAACTGCCAGGCAATCAGTCAAACTCTTAGTAAGGGTCATTAGCAGCATCCCGTCTATACAATCAACTATGTACTTAGAGAAGTGGTCTTTGCTCGCCTTGGCAAGGAGAGATATGAGCTGTAGGACGTGTCCCTCCACCTGTGGGTTAACCTTTCCTTTATACCTGAGAGAGGTGATGTTAACCTTTCCTTTATACCTGAGAGATAATTTTGTACAATGAAAAGCAGCAAATAACTTCTTCAGACCCTCATAATATGAACAAGCCACCCGGGCCTAAATTTAGGACTAATTAACTAATAAATTAATTAACACGAACTTAGTAAGATCACGAGGGTTGGGGATGTAAGGTCGGACGACTGCAAAGATCCTGTCTATGTAACTCATGATGCCACTTTGCATACTGAAGGCGATCTGGCCTATAGCCAGGAACGCAGTCGGACTAGTACCCCCACGAACTGTCTTAGCCTGTAAAAGACAACCATTTGATTCAGAAAAGAAGTTTTAGCCTGTAAACAATTTGAGTATGTGTAATTTAATGATTGTTCCTGTTTTGTTTCGTTTATCTATTTGTGTAGATAATAGTATTCGGATTTGTTCCCCGTATGTAGGTATAATGGAAAACAGTCAAATGTATTACCTGATTTGTTAGATAATTAAAGGTGTCGGTAAGGAAATCAGAGAACTCATGACCATCGAAAGATGCCAAACGAGGGAGAGTCTCGGTCAATAGAAACTGGACCTCCGCATTTTTATTCAGCTTATACTTGAGCAACGATTCACCAATCTAGGAGAGAGGATGAATTTTGAAATATTGACAGAACTGTAAAATACAAACCAAAGCCCATTGTGGATAAATTAGAAGTACGGTTACTCGATAAGATGATGTTTGATGAACAATTACCAATTAATTACCAATTAATTAACAATTAATTAACAATTAATTAACAATTACCAATTTAAAGTTTGTGGTAGTTGAATCTGTATGGGAAACGTCAAGGAGCAACTTTTGACATTGCAACGAAAACTGGTGTCCCTCTTCTCCAAAGACATTACTCGGCCTATCAAAGCTGATGGAGATTTTTCGATACAAAGAGCAGACAAACTTTTAACTTGGGTTTGGGATAGTCGAGTATTATAGAGGCGTAGAATAGTTCCAGGATTAATTCTAGATGATGCTTGCAGTAGCTGTACTTACGATGTTATCTCAGTGGGGTCGGCATCATTGATCAAACAGGCGTTTTCCATCTCAAGGGAAGATAATCCTATAATCTTGAGCAGGCTGAAGTCTTCTGGTCCACCTATAATGAGTTGCTATCAATTGGTTTATATCAATTGTGACCCATTCCCTTATAGGGTCTCCTGATTATGTCGTTGTACGACGAAACGTTTTCCTGAAATAACTTATCGAGTCTCTCTTCGTCCATATCATTCTATTAACTGATTATTTGGTTTATACACATGAAGCGATTGAACAATTTGGGAACAAGTCTTTTTGAGAGCAGATCTAACCGATAGAGTTTTCTTCATAAGTTAGAAGGTCTTCCTTTCTGGTAGCACATCTCAGCAGCTCGTTGATGATCATTATACCACCTCGAATCTCATCAACAGTTTGCTGCAAGTAATAGATGTAGTATAGGGAGTGCAGCTTGGTTATAGTCAGTAGATCTTAGCTATAGTACTAGTCATTCTTTCGACTGTATCTACGTGCACCAGTTCTTTGAATTGTGAGACAAAGCTTCTATGTTCCTACCTTCTCTCTCGGTCTGTCCTCATCCCGTACCGGGGAAGACATCCCAGAAGCTGCCATACTCTTTCTCTCGTCATCTTTCTTCAGCATAAACAAGGCACCGTCTAGCAGCTCTCGGTAATAACTGAACATTTCAGATTAATAATTAATGGAGATTTTAATTTAACTGAACATTTCAAATTAATAATCAATGGAGATTTAGTTTGACTGAACATTTCAGATTAATAATTAATGGAGATTTAGTTTGACTAAAAAGTAGGTTTAATATTTGCAAGGCACTCACCATTTCTTGTCGTTATCCTCTGCACTGTGCTGCAGTGCTGACTCACGTTGAGCCACTACTGTTAGAGAAGCCCTCAGACAGGCTATAGCCGTGAACCGGATCTCTGTCTTGGGATCCCGTAGGGCCTTTAGTATGAGTTTCCTGAAGTCTTTGAGGCGCTGATAGAAGTTTGTCGGCGCGTTTATAACCATCTCCCTGATTATCAGCAGCTGTGTATAGGAAAGGGGTACTTTGGGTCACATTGTACTAGGTGTAAAGAGAGAAGCAGGTCTGTAGATATAATAATCGAGAGAATATCAATAAAGTAATACACACATACCGCAGCCATTTTATCAGTCTTGAATTCCAACATCTCAAACGCCTTGCTCATAACAGGATTAACATATCGGTCATACAGGCTCCCCTCGGCCCTGACTAGCCGGCCCATTGCCCAGGTAGATAGTCGGACTGTTTCATTGTCGTTACAGGTGTGATTGATGTTCATCAAGGTTTTGTTGTAACGGTGCGGTTGGGAGGAACTCTTACTGTCAGCCTCAACTAGGGCAACTAGAGAGAGAGAGATAATATGGGGGTAGTTGTGTATCTCATACTACAACTAGAGGGGGGTAGGTTACTAGTAAGGAGTTCTTACTGTCAGCCTCAACTAGGGCAACTAGAGGGGGTAGGTTGTTGTAATTGCAGATTTTAAAGTCCTTTATCCACTTGTTTTATCTTTAACAAGGAGATTAGAGAGCCTAAAAAGTTCCTAGAATCTTCCTCTTCTCTCCTACTACTACTACTTTATAGTCTGAACATGACTCTCAGGTACATACCGATGGCAAGGATAATTCCCTTCTTATCATCCCCGTTGGTGGAAACTCCCACAATTCTATGGTTTAGCTCGTCTATAAAGCTGCTGTACTTTTCCTGTCCTTCCTCCTGTAGCTCGCCCGCTATGTATCTGAGGAAGATGTGTTTTATTATGTCAGCTATCATGTAACTGATATGATAGGTTTTATTGTGTCGATATAATGTTAATGTTTGTTAACAAAATCAATAAAACTAATCGACTGTCTTATCTTGAGTCACATTGTATATAATTGTCTATTTCTTACCTTTTCAGTTCGCAAGCGGCGATGCATCTCTGTCGATCATTCTTTGCCCTTTGGATATTGTCCAAGAATCTGTGAACCTGCTGTGCGGCAGCCATGTCACGCGTTACCGGTCACATTCTGCTATTGGATGTATTAGTTGTAACTTGTACACTTAGTTGTGGTTCAATATAAATTAATAAAATGATGTTAGAAGCCATGGTATAAATTGTGTGATAAATACTTCATTACAAAATTTACAAAAATCCATAAACAAACTTAATAAAAACTACTGTTCACGCAAATATCAAATATAATGTCCGTGGTCACACCTCCCCAGTCCCCAGTCCCCCGTGTTTGAATATTCATCAGTGGAGTAGCTGTCTATCTTTCAAATACCTCAACAATAACTCTCCCTTACCCTACCAAAGGGAAGTTCCCTCAGCCTCGCTACTACCCGAGGGAGGTTTCCAGCCAGTCGAGGTAAGACTGTGGTATAATGGTTGGCGGTGGCCCTACCCGAGGGAGGTTTCCAGCCAGTCAAAGTGGGACTGTGGTATGGTGGCCATCTGATTCCTCTTCTTGATCAGTTTCCTAACGAACTCAACACACCTCTCAACCTGTTCAATAACCCTCGACAACTGTCCCTCCTCAACTTGGCCCCTGTCCCAGCACCTCCTGAAGGCCACTCCCTCATTCAGCGTCATCCTAATGGCCCCCAGGATAGTTTTAAACTCGGGTGTCAGGAGGCAGTATTCCTCCATGACGTAACAATATCTCCGATGAATGGCAACATATTCATCTAACTCCAACGCTCCCTCCAAATCACGTCTCATGTCAGTGCCGGTGCAGTGTAACACCCGCTGCATGGTGTATGTTTGGATGACCTTCACAAAGTTTAACAACTGGTACCTGAACACGTGTACCGCAGTAGAGACGATGACGTCATGAGGCTGGTGGGTGACGTAATTGGGCTGGTGGGATCCCAGACAGAGAGGTTGGACACACCACACCGTGTAGTTGATCTCTAACAACAGGGTGAACACACGGTGATACACCTCCATTAGTTCCGTATCCAGGACAAGACCAATGGGGAAGGGAGGCGTGTACGTGACACACACACTTTGAAATGCGTCCAACTCAGGAGTTTTGGAGGAGTTGCTCGTTGTCCTGGTTACATCCATCCTGAGGTGATTTGTTAGGGTGGTGTGTGGTGCCAGACACTCCCTGAGGAAGGGGGTCATGGAGCGAATGGGTTCCCGGGCATACGCACTCTTATACATCTCCTCGCTGAACACTGACATGGGCTGGCCTGCCTCCATCAACAAGACCTTCCTAAGTGTGTCCATGTGAACATCAAGGTGGTAATCTACCCGCAGGGTGTTTAGAAAACAAAGGGATACCTGACGACACCGCTCCGATAGGATCTCCCGGACTATCTTTGAGATGGAGGCGGATGGGAGGATAGGGAGGGTGGTGATACGCGAGAAAATGTCCGTGTAAAGAGAGGAAGGGGAGGTCTGGGCGGGAGGTGATGGTGGAGAGGGTGTCTGTGACTCAGGTGGCTCGTCAGAAAAGATGCTTAGTATCAGCGGGTCGGCATGAATGAATACGTCCCGTACCGAGTCAGAATGTTGAGGTTCAGCAACATGTAACTGCTCTGTGCCACTGAAAAACCTGTCAATGAGTTGCGCAAACAGCTCCCTGCCCGTAACACCACCCAGTTTCCCCAAACTCTTCAATAGCTCTATCGCCTTTCCTGCCTTCAACATCTCCTCCGAGAGAGCCAGGAAAACCCCCGGGATTTGGTCCTCCTTGAGGCGGACAGGGTGCTTGAACACCAGACCCTCGCTCCAAAAGAGTGGTGATTGGTGGGCGATATCGGTGTCTCGGATAAGGAAGAGTTCACCGGTGGTATTGTTGAGTTGTCCCTCGGTCAACCACTGTTCCAGTGTTGATAGGAGGGGGTGGAGGGTACACAGGAGAACTGTCAGGATCACCTGCAGGAGGGGAAGATAATATGGGCGTTTGATGGTTGTTTGTCAGTATCACGTACTGAAGGGGTGCAAGATGAGGGGGAGAACTCAGTAAGTATACCAGGTTCCTAAGACGTCCTTACAAACAAACAACCAAAATGGGTGGGTGTGTAATAGGATATGGGATAGATAACAGGGGGGGTAGTATAAGTGTCAACTAGTGCCACTCTAACCCGTGTGGTACCCCATCTTGAGCCCGGGTGAGGGGTTACTAAGAGGGGTACTAGGGGTTACTAGGGGTTACTAGGGGTTACTAAGAGGGTTACTAAGAGGGTTACTAACCCGTGTGGTATTTTCAGTGAGAACACCCATGCTCTCGTACAGCTGAAGACTCTCAAATAGGATGTTAACGAGGCGGGTTACACACAAACTCGGACAATCGACCTCAACAGATTCCAGAATTGCTTCAACCTGGTGGTAATTAATTACTAATTATATAATACAGTCGGACCCCGATTTAGTGGCCCCCGATTTAGTGGCACCCCAATTTAGTGGCAGGATTTTTTCCCCCGATATACGAAAATTAACATTATTTGAACCCGATTTAGTGGCACCCCGATTTAGTGGCATGATTTTTCCCCCGAGGATGCCACTAAATCGGGGTCCGACTGTACTAATTATCAATTCAAACAGATATACTAGCACTATACTATTGCTGGGATTTTAGTAAAACCTAACAATACTGGGGTTTGTTTGAGAATTAATTAATTAATTTATTAATGATTAACAACTTCATACCATGTCATAAAGGGCGTTAATGATATCAAAATGACCCCTAATTGCATCCTTCAACACCAAGAGTGACACAACCTCCTTCTGCTGTTGGACTTTTAACTCAATCTGGTGGATTGACCGGGATAGCTGGTCGAGATACATGATAACTGAACAGATGAAAGCTTGGAATGTTCTAGATCCGTAGGGGTGGGAGGGTTGGGCTACACAGTTCATCACTTCATCGCACAACCAGTGGAGTTTTTGGATCTGGGGAAATAGTGGTTAGTGAGATATACTCAACTAATAAAACTATCGATTGATGAAATAAAATGTACTACATTATGTAGTGTGAGCTACAAAAATGAACCCTAACCAGCTTGGACAAGCTTCAAAAATATAATAATTAATCAAGCTACCATTGTAAAGTCGGATTTCTTGAAGTTGTCACCCCCGCCTTCTCGTGCACTCATGCGTGTGAATTTGGGGGTGACAACTTCAAAAAATCGGACATTACCATTTTGATCTTCTCTCTGAAGAACTGCAGGATATGATTTAGGGCATCGGGGGAGTAATGGCCAACAGTCAAGCCATCAGCCAAGCCCACTACATCCTCAACGGTGGGGAAGACATAGCTGGTAGGAGCTCCTTGCAACATTGTTAATATCTCTCGAATTATCTGAGGTTGGAGGTAACATGGTCAATATCTCTCGAATTATCTGTTGAGTATGATAATAGTAACATTATCTGTAGCGTTCAAAATATTCGATATAATTCAATTTGTGAAATCTCGGTGTTATCCCGGCCCGAGTAAGTAATAAAAGATTAAATATTTGATGTTAATTTTATGTAATTAACATACCTGAATCTCAGTGAGGGGTATGTAAGGTGTTTTCCAGTACTGGTGGATCACTGTTTGGCATATTTCAGAGTAGTTTGGGACCTCTGCGGGCTCCATTTCAGCCGCTTTTTCTCTCACCACCAATGCTGGGAAATTTTAGGAGGGTTCGTTTATATGTATCATATTACCGAATTTGTACACGTGTGTGTGATAATAGACTCGTCAGTCAGTATAATATGGTACATTCAGTGTACAGTGCTGTGTGTACACAGTTGCAGATGCAGTTGCAGCTGCATGCAGGATGAGCAAACTACGCATTACCTAGTTGAGGTCCGATGGGTGAATACTGTACAGTGTACAGCACTGTACACAGTACACACAGCTCTCCACACACTACACACTGCACTACACTACGCGTTACCTAGTTGAGGTCCGATGGGTTCATCATCACCAATGAGACCCTCCTCATCACCACTTGATGACCACCCATCCTCACTGGGATCTGAGTTAATGAAATCTGCAACTAGCAACTTGTGCCAATCTACCCATTCCTCCTCATCCTTCTCTTCATCTTCACATTTGGGGCCTGAACATGGGAACCTTGTTAGCATAACTAGCAAGAAGCGACCGAAACAAGTAAACAACCAATCAGAACTCGTTATTTAGGTCACGTGACTTGTTATCAGCCAATCAGGGATCAGTATTTCCTGATTCGGTCGGTTCCTGATAACTAGTGTAGTTACTGGTGTAGCACAGAGCACTGTAACTAGTAGTTTAACTAGTGTAGCAGTGTAATTAGTTAGAAGGTGAGGGTATTTTGTAGTAGGTTGTGGTGTGACTGCTGTTTTGTAGTAAATGAAACTATTACTATTAGCAAGTTACTAAATTAATGTACATACTTGTGTAAGACATGTTGACTGGATTTCTGGAGACTGACATCAGAACTGTAGGACAGAACTCTCAATTTCAATGTCCTCCCTTCCCTCAGCATCCTCATCCATCCCGTATCCCAGGTACTCCGCGGTGTACTGCTCCAGGTCATCAGCCAGATCTCGCTGCCTTGCAACCCGAAACTTCCGGATCAACCCTTCAAACCTCCTGGAATAGGTGGTTATGTGATTATTTGTAACTTATTTGGAACTTAAAATTTGAGAAAACGCCTGCGAGCCAGACTCACGAGTTATTCATAGAACGTTTGATTTAACCTCTAATTTCAGTGTACCTTTTGACTTGATTAGAGTTGACTGACATAAACTTTTTATTGCTGAGTTTGTGTAAAACAGATTTGAAGGTTCCTTCAGTTTTATCACCCGGCAGTTCATTCTTAATCAGTTCCCTCAGAAGGTCCTGCTGCTCCTTCGACCGAGCAACGGCAAACTTCGAGGCCATTTGCTAGATGATATTAATACGTTAATTAGGGGGTGTTCTATATTCATAATCGTGGATAGCACGGGTGGTAACTCGTTTCTTTGGATAGTTAGCCAAGGGAATCCATGGGCTCTCTGGTCAATCTCAGAACACAAAATAAAACGAGCGAAATTGAAAATTTGACAAAAACGCCGAAACCAAATGTATAGAGCTAAATAGTAAATGATGAAAGGAGACATATATAAATTAATTCACTGGATAGACAGTATTTAGTTCGTAAACTATGCTTTCATTAAAACTGAAAATCAATATTTAATCACGCATTTTGGTGGAGGTGGTTTTGATATGATTTGATCACAAAAACTTGCTCATGTGCTCTCGACCGATGATCAGCTTCTGAATTTGATCTGTTCCTTCATAGATTTGGAAGATCTTGGCATCCCTCATCAACTTCTCAACGGGGTACTCTTTATTATACCCGTTCCCACCAAACACCTAGTAGATAAAGTGTTAGGAACGGAAGTGGGACTTCTAGTTCCCTTGAGAAACACACTCGAATTGAGGATAATAATTGCTCTGCCGAACCCTCACAATGCAGTGCACAAGAGAATAACACCAACCATATATCATATCTGGAATTTACCTGGACTGCGTCAGAAGCGTTTTGGTTGGCTGCTAAGCCTCCATAAAGTTTTCCAATTGAAGCGTAGTATGTGTTTCTCCTCCCCTCATCATAGTCGGCACATGACCTCCAAACACCAAGCTTTGCTGAGGGAGAGAGAGCAAGTAGTCGGTAAAACGTTAAACGGCTATGTTATACGGTGTACCCTTGCTAAGTTGTGTTAACCATTCTTTCAGGGAGAGAGGTAGAGTCACCCCTACAACTGAGGCCGCGTGTGGCGCGGCAAAACGAGTTAGGTTACTGCGCCACCAAAGGTATATAGTGGTTAACTTACCCAGTTCATATCGCATTGCCATGTCCGCTAACAGGAAACTAACAGCCTGATGCATGAAGATGGGTTTACCCATTGTCTTTCTCTCCATGGAATACTTGGTTGCCTCATCTAGTGCTCGCCGAGCCAGACCTGGACATGACGCGTTAAAAATTAAAATTAATGGCACCCTCCTCATGTATGAACCATTCTTCTTCCACAGAGAATGAACCATGTGGTAGATCTAGGTAGAATTTGTAAACAATCTTGAATTTTTCATACTTTATGTTAGGCGGCTCAATAACAACCCGTACCTAAACTCATGGCACCTATCTAAACTCATGGCACCCACCTAAACGCATGGCACCCACCTAAACTGATGGCACCCACCTAAACGCATGGCACCCACCTAAACTCATGGCACCCACCTAAACTCATGGCACCCACCTAAACTCATGGCACCCACCTAAACTCATGGCACCCACCTAAACTCATGGCACCCACCTAAACTCATGGCACCCACCTAAACTCATGGCACCCACCTAACCTCATGGCACCTATCTAAACTCATGGCACCCACCTAAACTCATGGCACCCACCTAAACTTATGGCACCCACCTAAACTCATGGCACCCACCTAAACTCATGGCACCCACGGTAGGGCGGGTCTTGTCGAAGCACCTCATGGCAACTTTAAATCCACCACCAGGCTCCCCAACCACGTTCTCTGCAGGCACAACCACATCCTCGAATGTTACACCACGCGTATCTGAGGCCCTGGGGAGGTAGGAAATTAGTTGCCCGGGTAGAAAAAGAGAGAGAAGAGGGCAAAGGAAAAGGGAAGATAGTGATAGATAAAGAAGGATAGACACGAGAGAGAAAGCTACCTCTGTCCCATGTTCCATTCCTTTCTTCCGACAGTAACTCCAGGAGAATCAGCATCCACTACGAAGGCAGTAAAGGCCTTGTTGGCGGGGCATTTAGGGTCCGGGTCGGAGCGAGTAAACACAAAGAACCAGTTTGCATGTCCACAATTTGTTATCCACATTTTACCACCGTTTATTACGTAATCGTCACCCACTGATGGAGTGTTGGAATTTATTATATGACTAGGATTCAGAGTTTCAATCAATTGTTTGATTATTGATACTGTTCATGTTCATCCGTACTCAACCGTCACCTCACCTCACCTCACCTCACCTCACCTCACCTCACCTCACCTCACCTCACCCCGGTGCCCAGATATTGCAAATACCCAAGAGATTAATGCCCTTAATTTGGCAGCAAATTAAAGGCGAGGCAGCATATTGGACAAGCTGCCTAGTAGTCAGCAGTTCAATAAATATCGCTGTCGGCAGTAATAAATGTACTGGAGGCCAGGGCTTAATCTTTATAAATCATTTAGAAAGTTTTTAAAAAAATGTCCCACCCGGGATCGGTCGGGAATCGAACCCGGGCCTCACGCGTCAGAGTGGAGGCAGCACAGGCAGCACAAATTTACCCCATATTTACATAGAAAATTTAGCCTCATTTTATGCAATATCAGTTTTACTTTTCCGGCTATTATATTCGAAGAAGTATTCCAAACACGAATATGAAGGAAATAAACAAATTGAACGTCACAAATTTTCTTAATCCTTCTGCTGCCTCGGGTACCATTATTTACCGATTTTTTGGCTATTCCCGCCCTTCTACCCATCCAATTTGGTAATATTCGGTACAGGGACATCCACAGTATCGATAAACAAGTGCCTAAACCGATAAACGGGGAAAAACGGTAAAACTTAGCATGATATAGAAGGCAGCATGAGGCAGCACGTATTTAGCTTAATTAAGATAGATCCGTGCTGCCGGCAGCACGAGTTCGATTCCCGACCGGGCCCGGGTGGGACAATTTTTTTAAATTTTTTTCAAACTTTATAAATGATTTATAAATGATTTCTAAAAACTTTCTAGACATTTATTTTACTAGGCAGCAAAATCGTCGATTTTTGGGACAAAGTTGGCAGCATATTTGACTTTTGAAAATCGTATTTATCTAAAATTTTGAAAATCCGGGCACCGGGCACCTCACCTCACCTCACCTCACCTCACCTCACCTCACCTCACCTCACCTCACCTCACCTCACCTCACCTCAACCTTTACACCTCACCTCACCTCACCTCACCTCACCTCACTTTCACCTCACCTTACTTTCACCTCAACCTTTACAGCTCACCTCACCTCACCTCACCTCACCTCACCTCACCTCACCTCACCTCACCTCAACCTTTACACCTCACCTCACCTCACCTCACCTCAACCTTCACAGCCCACCTTTCCGGGATTTTGTCCTGGTAGCACCGACATCACTTCCTGCGGAGGGTTCAGTCACACCATATGCAGCTACTAGCAGCTCCTCTGTCATTCTACCAAGATACTTCTTCTTTAGCTCGTGGGATCCAGCCAAGATAACTGGGGACTCCGCCAAACTGAGAGAGATATTGTTGTAGGAGAAAATTCAACCAATACCCTATCCCCGGCCCACTATCGCGATCGGGAGGGTAGCTACTGCTCCCGTGGCACTCGACAGTCAACCCCTACTAATATAAAATGAAGTTAAAACTACCATAACTAGTTATATTGACCAGCTTTTATATACAGGTTTTCATCTGCATTCTTAGCATTGCTATAATACACCCATCTTACCTGTTGCCTCCCAGTGCGGTTGCAATACCAGTACACCCATACCCGATCTCTTCCTGAACAATACAAGCCTCCAGGAGACTGAGACCCAAGCCACCATACTCTTCGGGAACGGTAGTGTTCATAAGACCCAGGTCCCAGGCCCCTCTTAGAACCTCCCACGGGTACTCCCCTGTCTCGTCGTGGTGGGGAGCCGCTGGGATAACCACCTGTAATAGAAGGGGGAGGGGTTATTATTATTATGTTCTAACCTGAACACCTGGAATGAGGGGGTGGTAGTTGTGTTTCAACCCTCCTAAACATTTGCTCATCATAGGTCCCGGAGATAGAGGGTGGCACAAGGCAGGGTAAGGTAGTGGAACTAACTGATATAGCACCAGTCACCGAGAAGAACTAAGTAGTTCTTCTTGGTGACTGGTGTTTTCATCAAGATCAGTACTGATCTTGATGAAAACAATTTCAACGAGGGATAGTATACCTCTTGGGTGAATTTCCGTGTCGTCTCCTCTATTTCTTTCTGCTGATCTGACAAGTTGAAAGAAATGCCCCGGGTAGATAGCCGAGGAAGGATGGAACGGGTTAACCTGGCAGCTAGAGACATGTTGCTACTACTAGAAATATATTGAAGGGGGTGTTGTAAAAGTGAAACTAATTTAGACGGGGCTCGGGGGGATTTAGACAGCAGACAACCAGTTTAAGATAAAATACAAATAAATAGTTCTGTTATAAAGCAACTCATCACAATTCAAGTTCAAACTTTCTCAGCCACTTTATCCTCTGATTCTCCCCCCTCAATAAACTTGTGCCAACTTGCTAACCTCGCCTCCCTCTCTCCCTCTGTTTCCTCAATAGCGTAGTCCGTGTGACCATCCCAAAGGGCCGCCTTGATTTGCTTCCCCCCAAACCACCGATCATGGAACAATTTCACCGCTTCATCAGCTGCTTCGTGTGTTCCAAACTTAATGGAGACCACACCCTGGGGGTGGCGATCAAATACTATCACTTTCTTTGTCGGGCCCAATTTCTCACACTCCTCCTTGATATCGTCTCTGATTTCAATGATCTGACACGCGTCCTCCAGGAACTCTTTGGGATCAAAACAGTGGTGGAGTATCACAATTTTAGCATGTTTCTCCCTCAGGTCCTGCCCACCAGCTCTCTCCCTCCAATCCAGCAGATTATCTTGCCGATTCTTCTTTTTCTTTTTGTTATTGTTCCGTTTCTTGGGCTTTAATTTCGGATCAAATTCTCCTTTCAACTCAAATTTAGCTGGCTCAACTTTAACTTTGGTGTTACCGGTGCCAAGTTTCACGCCGTTCAACATCTGCATGGCTAAAGCAATAGACTCCTTCTTGAAGTAGCACACTTTGGCATCTCCCTTAAAGTTCCCCTCTCCGTCTACGTACATTTTAAATTTCTTCCGCTCAGTCTCAGGGTGCTCTGCGACAATCCCATACTTTCCCATCAGCTCTAAAAACTCACTTTCTGTCATGGTCACGGGGAGGCCTGACACGTAGACCCACGTGTTCTTCTCCTGCTCCAATTGGAACCACTCTGGTGCTTTCTTTACCTTTTTCTTCAGCGGTGCCTCCTGTGAAGAGGATGATGATGTGTCTTTAACTGTGGGTGAGGAGGTTTCTGGAACTTTGCCAGGCACAACTGATGGTAATGGAACTTTGCCAGGCACAACTGATGATGATGGAACTTTGCCAGGCACAACTGATGATGATGGAACTTTGCCAAATGATGGTGATGTCTCAGAAGGTGGAGGCATCTCGGATGCTGGTGGCGGTTGTGTGATGGCTGCTGCTGCGGTGGTAGCAGCTTCACCAGATGTAGTCCCGTATTGTATCTGGTATACTGCCAGGAAATCATCTGTAATCCGGGGAAACCATGCTCTCTTCTCCTCGTCCCACTCGTAGCAGGTTCCATCAGTGGGGTCCGTGTAGAAATGTCCTGCTGCTGTTTTCTGTGAACGGAGGTGTTGTTAAAGCTGGTGGAGAGTATACATTTAGAAATTAGAGAGACCCCACCCTGTATAGGGGAACACTAGTCACTAATCATGTTCTACCGTAACATTGAGACGACTTACTTGTTTTTCCAGCTCTTCTGCTCTCAATTGATACTCCAGCTCGTCTACAGGCTGCTGTATTTCCTTGATCACAGTGGACGGTGCAGTACTGGTTACCATGGTAATCTTGTCCTCCTCCTCCTCCTCCTCCTCTTCTTCGCTGGAACTTTGATCATTTTCTTGAGGTGTCATGTCCCTGACAATAAAGGGGGATCGGGTGATTATTATGGGACGTAAAATTGTCAAGGATTTGTGGTCAATTCAACCCAAAGCATCCTGCAACACTGAATTATAAAGCAAGCTCTCGTGAAGCCCGAAGTCGTCAATGAGGCCCCTCGGAAATGTTCAAGTCATGCACAATCAAGTCACGCCCACCAATCACAGCTCAGAACGCCCGGAGTGTTTCGCGCGTTCTGAGCTGTGATTGGTGGGCGTGACTTGATTGTGCATCATCATCATCATCAATTAACATTTAATATACCGCTTTATAGCATATATTGGTAAGATATCACTTAAAAAAGAAAAAACTTAACGGATAACTTCCTGCTTTCAAAAGCGGTTTTACTCTATTTGATCAATAAATTAGAGTCCATGAGCTAGTAGTGTTTATACAAATGTTCAAATGTCCCTTGGTGCTTCTAACACCCTCTTTCCACGGATTATGAAGTGGGTTCCAGGGGACTGCTTTACCTTCTCCTTCAGTTCAACAACAAGCTTTTTCCGTTCATTCCGTTCTTCTACTGTTCTATCAGGAGATATAAAGACTTTGCCAAACTTGTCGTTCCCTTTCAGCAGGGATTTCTTCGACAGGATTGAAATTTGAGCTTCTCTGCTCCTCAGCACGACTTTCACAGGTCTTGCCGATGAGGACTGCTTTCCCAAGCGCTCGGCGGATTGCACTTTCGGAGCCTCTTCAAGCTCACCAAAAAGAGACTTAATTTGAGTTTCAAGCTTCTCACCATTTACATTGTCTTTCAACTCTTCCAATCCATGGATGATGATGTTACACCCACGGTCCTCCGATGCTGCCACGATTGCCGATTGAATCTTCTTTGGAGCCAGGGCCGACTTGAACATTTCCGAGGGGCCTCATTTTCGACGTAACAAAATTCACTAACCCCAACACCGATTGGCATCACTTTCCGACGTAACGCGCGAACTTGGCATACGTTGCAGGCCCCTTATAATATAATATAAGGGGGTGCGCGCATGAGGGGGCTGCAGCGCATTCCAACGCGCGAACTTGGCAAACGTTGCTGGCCCCCGACAGCGCGGGATAAGGCAGCGCTTTTCAACGCGCGAACGAGAAGTTAAGCGCGGGCGAAGTCTTTTATTTGCTATAGATTTCATAGCGCGCGATGAATACCGCGCAGATACAGATACGTGTTCTATTCTTTAAATTCACGCGCCGTCCTTCAATTCCATTAACGAGCGATAACCGGATGAATATGCCCCAGCCCAGATAAACCATTTCTGGCGCCCCAGACCCCGTTTTGATCGCCAGTTCAGTGCCCTCCCGGTCCAGTCAGAGCTTAGTCGGATATTCAGATCGGATCGGCGTTTGGGTACGTCGCGCCCCTGCCCCCTCTGCAGTCTGTTCGTTGCCAAGCTATAGTCGAATTTTTTAATCAAGGGACAGGGGGCCGCGCATTCAGAGGGGTCGCGCGGCTTTGTATTTGCGCGTGATAATCGAGATCAAGTTCCTGGTAATCTTAAGACTTGAACCCGGAAGCGTTGGAAAGATAATTTTAAGACCTTTTCAACGCAACAAAGACCAAGTCTTTATCTTATCAGGAACAGGAGATATGAGCGAAAACGTTTAGCACACGCAAAAAGACTTTTGTAAATGCGCGGCCCCTGTCCCTTGATTAAAAAATTCGACTATAGTCTGCCTTAAGTTTAACAAATGTAAAGGGATGGTTAGTCTAACCCTCCCTTTACATTTTTTAAGGCAGTCTAGCTAACCGTTAGAACATAACAATCTGTTTGCACGCCCGCAGCCTTCGGGGCTCAGAGTCAGCTGATACGCGGCCAAGATCGGCGTCACTGACAGGGTAAGCGGTATATGTTACCGCACGCTTTTGACCATTGACTCAGCCATTTCTGGATACTGTCACATACTCATAGGACAAAGTACAAACCATTTCAAAATAAAACACTTCCATTCATTTCAAAATACTTGGTGTAGAAATAAAACAGTCACAATAGGTGATATCAGCTGAGTGTGCCAAGAATGCTCTTGCAGATTGTGATTTGCAGAAGAAAAAACCTCGAAGATCTAACGGACCACTATCAATGACACGCCGAGTTCAATGTTCTGAATTTAAGATCACCATGACAGTGTCATGGTGATCTCAAATTCAAAATATTGAACTCGGCGTGTTCGTTAGCGTTTCAAATTCAATTAGAACCTCTTCTGTCAATCACACAATATCGCATGAAATATTCTCAACAGAGCGACATGCGTGAAGACACAGAGGATCTATAGTAGGAGACACTAGCGTGGTACGCGCAAAAAAATGCGCGCCACACACCTGTTTTTTTGCGCGTACCACGCTAGTGTCTCCTACTACTTATGAATATATTGCTGCAAGGTATGTTGTATATGATGGATATATTAAATACAGAATCAACATGATATGGTACCAGAGAACACATAATAAACATAAATCTCAACAAAAATAAAACAAAACAGAGTGAATTAGATAATATATGATATTTGTTAATAATATAACGGTGTGGGTTTGTACACTCTTGGATAATTAATAACTTTTGATCGTAAAACAATAATTTTGTAATAGTTACACACAAATTGTGAGCTAGATGAAATGAGACTGGCAGCGTAGTACAGAAGATAAAATGGCCAGCTTATATAGGACTTGTGGCGTTACTGTGGTAACCATGTGACGTTGCTAGGTGGTAACCATGATGTGAGTGTGATGTTTGGACACTATTCTCATGTGGAGTGAGTGGCCAGGCATCATATTAACAGGATCTTGAACTGCTCAAAAACAGGGAAAAAAGGTCTGAGCAAATCAGAGCTAAAGGGTCTCTCGCGACTCGCAATGTTTCAATATCATATTAATTCCAAACAAGCAGAATACAATTATTATACCTCCATCTCTCTCCCTCTCACTCTCACTCTCTCTCTTTCTCTCTCACAATCTCGCTCTCTCTCTCTCTCTCTCTCTCCGTAAATAATAAGAAGTGTCCGCCACACAGCACAATTACTAAGCCACTACATACATAGTTTAAATCACTCAGCAGCGTGTAATAAATCCTTGTGTACTGTTTTTCAAGAGAGTCTGACAAGTAGATACAGATCAGGCTGTCTGGCGCCGCCAAATTGGGGTCTGGCGCCGCCAGATCCGGAATATATCAGATTTTATAAGCAGCTGAGCAGCACACCGGTATCAGTTCCTGGATAGGACCCTAGGGGTTGTTGCTGCAGGGGGATCTAGGAATCCCGTCGATACGTCGCACTTCTCCCGTCTGAAAAATAGAAGCAATTAATTGACACGTGAGATATAATAATTGGGAGTTGTTGTTATAATTGTGATATTAAGAGCTGCTACAAGGGGGCTGTATGAACAATAATAGAGCTGCTACGTCGTAGAAGCACAAACAGCGTTATAACGACAGCGATATAAATAGGCAGACAAACGTACACACTACACACAAACACACATAATGTATTAGCCCATGTGGTTCTGCAGCTCTGACATTAATAGATCCTCGCAGCGGTGGAGGAGTCCCGAGCCCAGATCTCGAGAGGGACTGAGAGAGGAAGTACACATTGAGAATATACAGCGCCGCGGACATGGCAGGAACCAACCGGCACAAGTAAACAACCAATCAGAACTCGTTATTTAGGTCACGTGACTGGTTATCAGCCAATCAGGGACCAGTATTTCCTGATTCGGTCGGTTCCTGGGACATGGACTGAAGGAAGCAGATCTTCCTTGGTGGGAGAAATATATGGAAATGTGGGCGGGAGAGACATTTAGAAGACAAGTAGTATCTCACCCCTCACTACCATATTTCATCCGAGCTGGGGCAGGTGGCCCCATCAGCTAATTAGTTTGATAACCAATGTTACAAGTCCCTCCGCTCGTATCACTGTGGACCTCGGGGTATGGGTCCAACACGGCGGCATGGTGGTGGGCAGGTCGGTGTCTCAGACTGGGCTCAGGACTCCCTCCAGCCGGGACAGAATGGAGCCGGGTGGTAATGGAAGGCACCATCATACCCCATCCCGGAGTACCACTGCCACCGTGATCTGATCAAGAGTGTATAGTCGTGTAAAATATTATATGGGTGTAGTTGTGTAAAATTATATGTGTGTGGCGATCTCCTGTTCTCGCTCTGTGATATATGCCGGGGATATACTGCACTCTTTCCGAAATACTGATCTCACTCTCCAGAGATCTCTCTGTAAACAACCAATCAGAACTCGTTATTTAGGTCACGTGACTGGTTATCAGCCAATCAGGGACCAGTATTTCCTGATTCGGTCGGTTCCTGCCGGGGATATACCACTCTTTCTGAAATACTGATCTCACTCTCCAGAGATCTCTCTCTCTCCAGAGATCTCACTCTCCAGAGATCTCTCTCTCTCCCGAGTTAATGGTGGTCTTGATTGGCGAGGGTAGTTTAAGTTTTAGTAGTGGGAACTTTATGAAGCGTTTAGCGAGATACGAGGAAACCGAAAAGTGTGATGGGTGATTTTCTTAGATATAACTCGAGATTACATATTTGGAGCGGGTGTATTGTACTTTGCATGAAATAGCTTGATCTACCGAACCTTCACGAAGAGCTCACAAGAAATAGCCCTGGTGTAAACTACAGACACGCTACTATCCCAACATGGATCATATCTAACTATGCAGCAACTGGCGGGGTAACCTCACATTTAACCTCACATATATACCACAAGCACACGGGGGACGTCCCTCGCTCACAGGCAACCAATTCTCTTTTTATCTGTCTATACCCTCCTCTCGATCTCTATACTAATACTCAGTGTATTATATCTCAGCCTGGCATTCACACACTGCACTTCCCCATTCAACATTATAATCACACATCATGCACGATGACTGTTGTCATGACAACATGTTACCATGACAACACTGTTGTCATGACGTCACTTTGCTATCACCATGGTGACGGTCACATTCACTATATCACAGAATCTTAAATAGAAGGAGCGTCGACTTACTTCCTTCCTGTATTGGCCCCAGTCCGGCTACCATTCCTATACCGTGGCGTAAACTGGCGCTTCCCCGTTCTGGTGTTATAATACACATGATGGATTACACGTGTGGAGATGGATATATATATCATTCATTTCATGCGACTTAGTTGAATAATATCACATGGTTATGCACATCTTTTTTATGAAGGTGGCTCCAACAATCCCCAAACAAAAGTGAAACGTGTAATATGCGGGGGGCTTTAAAAATGCTATGGTATATAGTATTTGTGATCAGATATGTGCTTTTTGGGCTGAGCTAGGATAAAATATAAATTTAGATTTGATAATCTTTTCAATTGACCGCACGGAGAGATGGAACAGAAGGAAAGAAGTTAAAGAAAATAATCCCATAATTCAAGAAGAAAAAGAGTTCAAGATTTAGGAAAGAAATCAGGGAAGGAATAATAATCTGGGAAAATAAAATTAGAATCTTTACCGTCAGATGAGTTTGCAGATCGGAGCATTTTTCCACCGCGTTTCAGCATCTTAATGGCTGTATCGAGAGTCGATGAGAGATGTTTGAACCACTGTTCAAATTCAATATCATTCTGGTGGGGGTGTTAAATATCAAAATAGGAAAACATAAAGAATGGCGTTTACTGCAATTTGAAAGCGATCTGATACTGATACTGATCTCGCAGCTAGTTACCTATTTACCAACCCCTAGTGGCTAGTTACCTATTTACCAACCCCTAGTTACCTAGTTACCAAACCCCCACCAACTCCAGTACTAACCTCCGTCCGTAGATAAATGTCGGATGATTTTTTGTTTCTACTCAGTTCCAAACAAATGCACTTCTCATATGTTTTGTAAGTGCAGTCTCGGACGGATATCAAGTCATCCATGGTTATGAGATTGTTGGCCAGGGACTGAAAATGGGGCAATTAGAAAATTGTTCAATTTTATATCAAAAATGTAAACAATAAAGGGTTTGAGATACAAATATAAAAGATATCGTGCAAAATTAATGAACATACTGTTCGTTCTTGATTGAACGATCACACAAGAACAAGTATTCATATATCATGTACTCACAATAGTACAGTCGGACCCCGATTTACCGGGATCCTCTGGGGGGGGGGGGAGGATTAATTGCCCGGTAATTCGGGGTCTGACTGTACAATATAATTGTGTGGGAACAGATACAATTCCAAAAGATTCGTAGTAACATTGAGTGTTCTTTACATGTGATGCTGATATTATTCAAGGTTAACAAGATATGGTTCACACTATCGGGAATATATTCATCACATTGTTGGGTGACATAACATCATCATAGAGATGGCAAGTCGCCAGATCTTTCATAACCCGAAACACAAAGTTTTCCTGTCTGGCGGCGCCCAACCGATCTGAGCACACAGTCGAAACGGGGGTCTGGCGGCGCCAGACAGAAGTGTCGGACAAACAACACAGATTGCATTCCCAGATAGACATTTCGATAACATGACATTCCCAGATATCTCGTTCACACTGATATAATCCACCTTCTCTTGCCAGAGTCCCGTTGCACTGGATATGGTATCCCGCCAGTAGGCGATAATGTCACTGGTTGTTGGCGGGGAGCCCGTCATGTGACATTTGGATGACGTCATCGAATCGTCAACAACGGTCTACAATTGAACAATCTGGATCTCTGTGTTACAATCATGAAGTGTACATGTCTGTACATTGAAAAGGGTGCACCCGGGTGTTGTACATTGTGAGACGGGACAAGTCAATGTAAAATGTACACAATGTACACATTGTACACAATGTACACATTGTACACAATGTACACATTGTACACATTGTACATTACAGTATCTCAGCTGTTATACAGACAGTTACAATTTCATTAGAACGCGTTCTACATGGTGATTAGTGAACAGACATGTGTTGATACACTGTAGCGATACAACATCTAAAGTTGTTATACCAAACATAATGTAGTACTACTGCAGAGTGCAGCCATCGTGTTGCAATATTAGTTAGGGAATTTTAGTATATTTTTTCAGAAAAATTTTTAACAAGCTAATTTCTTCACCAATAGGTCCGGATAGGTGTCTAGTATCACCAAAAAAAAGTACACGATAATCGGAAGTGTGCACACGCGCTGAGCGCGCAAGAAGTAAATACATGTATTTCTAGCCTGGCACGAAAACCCAAAAACCATCTTAGGAGACGAGTAGAGAAAAAATCAAGGGCACTAGATTGTGTAGCGTCCTCGCATTAGTGGGGGTAGGTGCTGGAATTAAGTCTCTATCTCATCTGGTTAATTAGATAATTGGCTAATTAGATATGCGCATAGCCGTATTTTGGCTATATGGCTATAGCCACTTAGGAATGGTTTAGAGACTTTTCATTGGTGCCATTTTGTTCAGAAAACAATTTCAATCTAAGAGTTGTGGAAACATTTAGAGCCTATCTCTTACCGTTTTGGCGTAATTTGCAGTTAAAGAAGGCCAATTAACTAATTTTTTGGCATTTTCGGCTGATTTGGCATACTTTGACCGCAAATAACGCCAAAACGGTAAGAGATAGGCTCTAAATTTTTCCACAACTCTTAGATTGAAATTGTTTTCTGAACAAAATGGCACCAATGAAAAGTCTCTAAACCATTCCTAAGTGGCTATAGCCATATAGCCAAAATACGGCTATGCGCATATCTAATTAGCCAATTATCTAATTAACCAGATGAGATAGAGACTTAATTCCAGCACCTACCCCCACTAATGCGAGGACGCTACACAATCTAGTGCCCTTGATTTTTTCTCTACTCGTCTCCTAAGATGGTTTTTGGGTTTTCGTGTCAGGCTAGAAATACATGTATTTACATGTATTTACTTCTTGCGCGCTCAGCGCGTGTGCGCACTTCCGATTATCGTGTACTTTTTTTTGGTGATACTAGACACCTATCCGGACCTATTGGTGAAGAAATTAGCTTGTTAAAAATTTTGCTGAAAACTTGGCCCTTTTTTACTAAAATCCCCTAACTATATGAATATGTTGGTTACGAAGTCACCCCTATTACGCTACTCGTGTTGAGGGGTAATTTCGTTACCAAATGAATATATGAAGTTAAGATAAAGTGTTTCACTAACCGATGGTTCAGCACGCCATTCCAGACGATTAGGGAAGAGATGAAAGTACTTCTTCTGCCACTGTGACAGAAAGGGTCCACCGAGTTTCAGTAAGTACCCCTGGAGGATACAATCCCCACTGAGATCAACACTGGCTGATCTCTTCGGTTTCTTGTTCTCGATCTTATCCGCCTCGGTGTTAACCGTATCGAATATTGTCTCTGGAAAGGGGAGATTTTATAGAGCGATGGGTGCAGTTAGAGCTTGCCTTACTCAACCCTGTTTCACCGTGACCCGCACCTCTTTTAAAAATGTAAAAGAAGGTTTAGAACATAAAAAGTTAGGGACCCTGTACTTCAGGGACTACCACTGTCAGGGAGGATTGAGGAGGTTGTCATACTACCGGTTTGGAGAGGGCAGTCTTTTGTTTGAGACAAGGTGGAGGGGATTTATAAAGTTCAGGCTGGAGACAATAGAATTGGGTAGTAGTGGAGGAATTGAATAATTGATGGGATACAGAGTTGTGTGGCTGACACCGTCATTTTATTTCAGAATGTTTGACATCACAGAGCGAGCGCACTCTGCGAGGGTTCGGTAGATCAAATATAGAGTGCAGGCTGGCTGCTGGAGGGTGGAGATAATAGAATTCGATAATAACAGAGGAGTTATAGTGGGATATATAGAGTGCTGGAATCAGTAATATTAGAGTGCAGGGCGTGTTCCTACATTATATATCGATCGAGTGAAAGTGTAAGAAAGTTCTTTACTTGAAGTTGACTAATTTAGAAGATTGTCAGCTATAGATATATTCTATTTGACTTCCACACCTCAAAAATGGTATAATCAGATGCAGCAGCTCTCGTATGCACACTGGATTCATTGTTTTGTCTTATATTAATAGAAAGGGGGTGAGAAATGAGGCGAGAAATGATCTACCGAACCGTCACAGAGCGAGCTCGAATTTGAAGTTAGCCACATAAATTATACCCTCATTCCCCTGGTGCTTACAAGGTCGGGCTAGACAAGATCTAGAAAAGATATTCTATAGTCTAGATCCTGTAACTGCCTAGATTTTAGACAGATATTTTAGACCTGGTATATATAACACGTACCTACGATTTCCTTTTGCCACCGGTAGGAAAGGAAGATATCAAATTCTCGGTAATGATCCTCATCCTCCTTTGTCAACTTGATTCCCTTTGTGTCATCCTCGTTAAAGTTTCCAATATCAAACGCATCCGCTGCATTTACCTGGTAAATAGGGAAGTAGTTGATACAGGGAATAATCTTCAGCAGTCATAAATAGGGAAGTAGTTGTAGAATGTAGTTGATAGGGAATGATGACGGTTCAACTAAAAATTAGGCATTAACTAGGTCGGGGGAAAAAGACATTTTCTACTGGTCATCTCCTCACCTCTCCCTTGGGTGGTATGACTGGGGGTGTTAACTTGACTAATGAAGCTGCATTCCAGTCCAGACACGAGAAGAATGGATGAGATTTCACCTCCTCCGCACCCCTACCCTGACAGCCCAGTCGGGCGGCGGGTTTCCTCTCCAACAGACCCGTTAACAGGCTTTGGAGCTCGGGGGAGAAGGATTCGGGGAATTCGACCTTCATCGTAAGAGTCAAGTTATCTATAGTGCTCTTTTCTTTACATTTTGGGGGTCGGAACGGACAACGCCTGAAAAGTAGAATTCATGGATTAATCAGTGGATCACAATTTCAAATCGTATTTGTATTGCACAGTCGGACCCCGATTTATCAGGATGCTCGGGGGCCGAGTCGAGGGAAAGGGTTTTGCCCGGCAAATCACGGGACGGTAAATTGATTGAAAGTGGGAGACTGTTAATTACTAATAAGTGTTAAATAGTTACCCATTAAGAAGTTTCATGAGCATGCATCCCAAACTAAACCAATCAGCACTGCTATCATATTGTCCTTTCTCAATCACTTCAGGGGCCATATAACCGTGGGTGCCCCTGTAGCAAAGAGAGATATTGTTAGGTTGGGATACATAGAGTCCTGTAATAGGGGAATTGGAGGCCGGAGGGTACCCCTGTAGCAAAGAGATATCTTTAGATCTCGTTCTCTGTCCGTCTTGTTTCTCTGGCTAGTGACTTGTAAATTACATGTCTGTCCGTTTACTTGTTTGTTTGTCAGTTGTCTGTCTGCTTGTCTGTCTGTCTGTTGAAACTAACACAGTGGCAGTTGGTTTCTTCTGACTAAAATCCGTGGCAAGTCCCAGATCTGATATCCTCACATGCCCAGCCTCATCTAACAGCACATTGGCGGGTTTCAAATCCCTGTATACAATGTTCCGATTGTGCATGTGTTCCAGACCCAGGATCACCTCGGCAGCGTAGAAACGTGTTTCTGCCTCTGTGAAACTGTTCCGTTGTGTCAGGTGGTAGTGCAGATCACCACCTGAAGGAATTGAGAGTATGTTAGGAATTTGGTGTAATATCATCCAACTGGGGGGGGGGGGGGGGGATCACATATACAGTTCCATTAGGCGATGTGGTCGAATCTGTCACCCCCCAGTAGGATGAGGCTTAAATGTATGGAGACAATAGACATCTTCCACTTTTTAAATTAAAATTTAATCACAAAATAATGGTTGTAGTCATAAAGTTGGAATAAATTAGTTTGTGGAAAACATACACTTTAGTGTCAGTTTGTCAGTCGATGTGTACCATTCATAAGATCGAGGATAAAACAAAGTTTGTCGTTCGTTTGAAAAGCGTAGTTCAAACACACAATAAAGGGGGTATCAACTCGTGCGAGAATATCTCTCTCATTGACTGCCATCCGCTCTCCTTGTTTCATCTTAATCCTCTTCTTGTAGAGGCACTTCATAGCGAACATCCGACCTGGAAACATGAAACATATGTGAATCAGAAAAGACCAAGATGAGGGGGAGAGCTCAGTATCCTAGGTTCCTAAGACGTCTTTACTCTTTAACGAACAAACAGACCTGGAAACACACATGTCATAAACAGAACAGTGATGTCACAAAAAAAACATGTCACTATAAACAGATCGGGATCGTTTAGTGGGGATGGGAGAAGGTGAATGTGTGTCGTTGGGGAAGCAGTATATTTGTGAAGGGCTTGGTATTGTGAAATGTCGTATTGATTAAATGTCCTTAAATGACCTTAATTTCGAGAAATTGAATGCGAGAACCTGAGGTTTGTGAGAAAGGGAGAGAGAGATATTATATAGGTAGGGATCAGAGACGATGGAGAAAGGGGGATAAAAGGAAACGCTTTTCTGGTGGTCTGTCAAAATATCGAAGACATTTCGAAACGCAATACGTAAGCAACCTATCCAAATGATTCAATTTCTATTACACTGACAAGTAAGATAACCGAAAGCTGTGAAATTTAAACTGGGATGGGCTAATAATGTTCCATATCCTTCTTCTTTTTATCGTTTTCAATCTTTACATGATTTCTCCATCACGGATCACTTCCCTCAATCTACATCACCAATGAACCTGCCAGGTCTACATTGAGCCACGACCTCATCTTTCCGTCACACACGCATTTGTAAGCCAGTCTCGATATATATGTAATTGTGTGTGTCTCTCTCTCTCTCTGAGTATAAACAACATGTCACGGTACTCCTTAAACTCGGCACACGCAGTTCGACAACAAGGATTTCGGCCCAGCACGGTAGCTCCACCGGATCTGGATCAACTTGCACGTGCACCTTCACTCCCTCTTTCTGTAGCTGCTAAGGCTTTAGCTGCTGGTGAAGGTGGTGATGCTGCTGCTGCGTCGAGTAGCAATAGCAGGTGGGCTGGCATGGAAAGGAGCAGTGCGAGAAAGGTACGTGTGGACCGGTCTTATCAATTATCATGTTCTAACCCGATGGTCGAGGGAATCATCGCCGTACTTCCCGGTCCCCGACTAACAAGACTGACCTCAACTGATCCATGATTACACGTGTAATTCCCACACAGGAAATTGCTCGCAAGTGGACGGATGGAGCTCACAAATCCATTGGAAAACGTGTCCGGAGACAGCTAAGGAACCCCGAGGTAGAGTCCCTGCTGGAGAGCCCTCCGCAACAAGCGGGAACAATGCGGATCAATGTGTCCGGGAAGGTATTTGATATCTCCGAGAGTGTCCTGAAGAAATTCCCGAACTGTTTGTTTAACAGGTGAGAGTAGTAGTTCTGGATTTCCGTGACCACAATCTGATTATGTTGTCACTTGTTCCATTTAAACAGTTTTCATAGTATGAATCATTAACTGTCAGAGCATTGGCCTGACTGGTGACCCTATTCTCATTTCTTTCAAATAAAGAGTGCGTAAGAACACCGGTCAGAGCATAAAATCTTGTATTACTTTGTGGCCTGACAGATATATTCTGTTATCTTGTTACCATGACAACCCTCTATCCTACAGCCCGGACATGGAGAACTACTACAATCCCGAGATGGGGGTCTACTTTCTAGACCGGAACAGAGCCGTCTTTGAACAAGTCCTGATGTACTTTTACTCTGACAAGGAGTTCTATCCGGTAACTGAAAAGTTTATTTTATGAAGTCTATCGTAGAATTCCCATAGTTATATAGTATGGATACTGGATAGAGGTAATCTTTTCAAAACATGTTCGAATTTCTCTCACTCCCTCTCTTTACAGTTCCCCGAGTGCCTCCCACCGGAACTCCTCGAGATGGAGCTGGAGTTCTACCGGATAGGTTGGAGGTTCTTCCTGGGTACATTCGATAACAAGTATGGTGTCTTTGACTTGGAATTCCGGACGTTGAGGGAGCGAGCGTTTGCCTTCCTCAACTACCCAGATCTGAATAAGTTCTCGAAAGCCTACATGTGGATGGATTTAGTGTTCATAATTGGATCCATATGTGAGGTAACAAATGAATTCCAAAAAAAAACCTTTTTTTAGCAAAAACTTGCATGTTCTAAAATATGTCAAAATGATTTTGTCGCCTGCGGGTGTCCAGTTTCAACGCCTCGAAAAAACTTCTTTACTTCTTCTTCTTCTACCGTCATGGAATATTTGATGCCAAAACATCTTTTTCGTCTTGTTTTATCAGTTTATAGCGGAGAGTGAGCCAGTTATACAGGCGTATCTACACGAGGAGGAGCGAAACGCCTACCATGTCTTGTTTACCGTCACGAAGTGGGTCTTTCTCCTCTTTTTCACCGGGGACATCATAGCACGTGCTATTTGCGAGTAAGTTCTAATACACATGTACATCGAGAGAGCTTTCAGGGCAGACTTAGCACGTGCTAAATCCAGAGAGTTCCTTTCATATATTCCCCTCAGTTTGGACAGGCTAGGATTCTGGTTGGACTATACTGTATGGCTGGATATCATCTCTGTAATCCCATTCTATGTCGACTTGTGGCCTGAGGGCAATCAAGGAGGTAATATGTACTTCTCAATGATAATCACATCTTTCAGAGGAACCCCTTTATTTCCATCACGAAACCCCTAATTCCCTATTTTTATAAGTTCTCTCACGAAACCCCTCTCCGTAGATATGACGACGTTAGAGGCCGGAGTAGATAGTAGCGGATATTACAACTTGCTAAAAATAGCCCGGATATCCCGGTGTCTAAAGATAGTGAGACGATCAGAGAAACTCCTCATGATTATTGATATCCTTGTGGGGTGTACAGCTGAACTTATTCTTCTTGGCTTTATCTGGTGCCTAGGTGGGTTACCATAGCATCAGAATGCGTACGCCGTACCATATAACACACTCTGTGTATATTCTGATCTGAGGCACCGCAAAAAGTGGGGTGACACATTTATCCTTGTACAGTGTGAATAAAACATGATTATTGTGTAAGTACATTCACTGTACGGCAGGTGTACTGATATCCGGGACAATACTCTACTATGCAGAGAACGTTCTAGTAGTGAACTGGTACAACAATGCAACTGCCAACTGGCACCTGACTAACGTCAATATCAACGGAACTTCCACTTGGGTAAGAAGAGATGATTGACCGAATCAGGAAATACTGGTCCCTGATTGGCTGATAACCAGTCACGTGACCTAAATAACGAGTTCTGATTGGTTGTTTACTTGTGTCGGTCGGTTCCTGGTAAGAAGAGATGATTGATCGCTTCGACATTCATGGGAGACGTACTGGATTTCATTGAATATAGTTGAAACCTATAGAAGTTCACAATTATTGTCTGAAACTACCTTACTCTCGTTAATTAAGCTCGCATATTTCAAGAAACTTTTAAATAAGAAACTTTTTTTCTAGGAAACTACAGGTCTGAGCAATCCAAAAACAAAAAGAATTTCTCCTTTATCAAGAAAGTAGAAACTAAACAAGTTAGGGGTGTTCTATTTTGTTGTGGTGTGTCTGAATTGTGTGATTTACATTTGAAAAGTTTCTTATAAAAAAGTTTCTTACTAAAGCGTTTCTTAAAAAACGAGAGTAAGGTATATTTGTCTGTAACATTCTACACTTGATTTGATCAATTTCACACAGGTGTATAAACCCTGGTTCTACAGCATCATGGAGTCGTGCTGGCAATCAGTGGTTGTCATAGGAACGGTAGGCTATGGTAACGTGTACCCGGTGTACGCTGCGGGTAAACTAATTACCAGTTGTATCATCTTCCTATCTTCAATTTTAATGGCAATACCCATGACGATCATCATTAAACGGTGAGTCGAGTGAGTAGGTGCAGGGGTCAAGGGGATCTCAAGGGGAGCTGGAGACGTGTATTTTCTTGACCATTTAAAGTCGACCGAAGTATAATAAGAGATAGACATTAGACATCATTTACCAGTCAATTTCTGGTGTAATTGCTTTCAGCCCCAAGCAATTATCTTGCACTCTTACAAATAGACAGCCTCAAACATTGAGCAATCTTATTTTGAAGTTCCCTTTATAATTATATCACCCTTCCATTGCAACCCAACCTCAATTATCAGATTCAGTGAGAGTTACGAGAAAAATGCCCGGGAAAACCGGTTACGAAAGATTTTTGGCGGGAAATTCACCGACGAAACAGTTCATGTTAAGACATTTGAAAAAAGGATGGCTACTGCCAAGAGGATTCAGATCGCAGCTAGTATCCAGAAATATAGGGAGGGCAATACGATAACAGGCAAAGTGAAGCAGTGGTCAGAAACTGAAACTTGCTGTTGGTTGGGAAGGGGATCAAGCGTGCTTGAGGTCAAGACGTGAAGGTTAGTAGGGAGTATATGATATGTAGTAGAGGTCAAATGAAGGTATAGATAGCAGGGGAGTGTGTGAAAGTTTTGATAGACCCCTCGATTAGATATCTATTTAAAAAGTGATAATTTTTACATTTCAGGTACCCATCGTGTACTGGTTCTATGGATGATGTTACCATGGTTACCATGGTTACCATGGTTACCATGGTCACGTACCTGTATCAACCTTTCTGCATCCGTACACTTCACCGAACCCTCCTCTCCCAATTATCCTATGTAGACTGAAGTCGTCTATTTTCACCTTGAAAAGAAGAATAGAAATGTAGAATATATCTTGTGTATTTCAGAGTTTCTTTATTTTTTAATTACGTCATTGTTTTATGTTTTAAGGAAAATCAAATAGAAAATACCTTAGTGTTAATTTCAAGAGATTTCCACTGTAGATATCTGGTGTAATAATTGCTCTCCAAAAATGAGGGGTATTCCATTTCATGCATCATTGCTTTGATGTTATCACCGTATTTCTACACATGAAAATATCAAATGTCAAGGAGATACACACTGTTTTAAATGATGATATACGTAGTTGAACTAAAAAAGGAGCAGTTCAATACATGACAGCCAGAATGCATTTTATTTTCTCTCAAGGTTAATGAATAAAGATAGACAGTTATTATAGCCTTGAGAACAATCTATTGTTGAATATTTTAATGAGGACTGTCAGACTATTGCAATCTTACATGACTATAGTCTCATGACTATAGTCTGACATACCCTATTAAAAATATTAAACGACAGTTGCCCAATAACAATTTGTGATTTTAGGCCCAAAAATAGAATATGTAATACTAATAATATGACACAAAACCATAGGGGGGGGGCCGGCTGAAGTTTTTGAAGTTTTTGAAGTCAACTTCAAAAACTTCAAAGAGAAACTTAGGGTGGAAAACTTCAAAAACTTCAAAAACTCATATCTCCTAAACCGTTGGAGATAGGCCCTATGTTGCTTCATAACTCTTATATAAACTCGAGGCCGCTGATGATTTTGGTGTCCATATTTTTTTTCACTACTCCCTTAATAAAAAATTTGCATTTTGTGAAACTGGCAAAAAGGGTGTGGCCCAAAAAAAAATTTGAAAATTTACTTTATAATTTTTTCCCTGCCCGGGTGAATGCCGAAGGCATTCACCCGGATGCCTTTTTACTTTGTAAAAAGGCATAGCAGGGTTAGAATTCGAAAACGACATTTTGGTATACTAACTAATCGGTAGAGGGACCATTTTGGTCACACTTTCGTTGCGAGGGCAACGGCGTAGCAACTAGAGCTGCGCACACAACAACAGGGTGCTCCTTTATCAAAACAAACAAACGACGCGATTCCTTGGACGTGGTGTGCGCGCGCCACTCAACAAAACATGAAATAGCGCTGCCGCGCGTTTCGCGTGTTACATACACATGGTCATCTTGCGAGTCGAATGTGAAAGGTCAGATAAGTAGTAGTCAAAAGCTAGTTAGCAAGTGTCATGTGAGTTAGCTAAGCTATGTGAGAAGTATACTGACGTCTGACAGCTAGATCGTATGCATCTCACATTACATTACGACCAAGCCTTGATCCTGTTGGCAGTGACAATGTCACTGACATGTGAAACGGAGGGCAGGGAAACACAGCATTATGAATACATAATGCAATAATTCTTGTTAAACACTTTCTTAGCATTTTCTAGGCAACTTTTTGAGTTATAGAATGAAAATGAAATCTGTTTTTACAAAAAATTTAAATTTTTTACACCAAATTGTGCCATGGATTTCATGGCTAGGAATCATCGTAAATATCCTAATTTGTGGTAGAAAAAGGGCAGACAAGGACGGATAACTTTGCCACAATATGTATTAAGAATAAAACTAACCTAAACAAGTGTAATACAGTCGGACCCCGATTTAGTGGCCCCCGATTTAGTGGCACCCCGATTTAGTGGCAGGATTTTTTTCCCCCAAAAATTTTTTTGAATTTTTTGTGAAATTTTTTTGAAATTTTTTTGAAAATTTTTCAAAGAAACACCAGCCACGTCCGAATCGTTTTTCGAATCAGTGAATCTTATCGCATGTCCTGCTGCTAATTAGATGGTTCGGAACGAACCGATACGTGATCCCCATGGGGCCATTGAATCACAAGTTCACCAAGCGTCAAAATTTCGATTCGATGGGGATCACGTTTCGATTCGTCCCGAACCGTCTAATTAGTAGCAGGACATGCAATAAGATGCACCGATTCGAAACAGGATTCGGACGTGGCTGGTATACCTTTAAAAATTTTAAAACTTTTTTTTGCAAAATTTTACAGTAAGATTGCCAATGCTTTGATCGGTGCTCCCCATAAATTTTGAGAGAAAAAGTTATTTTGAAATTTTGATACTTCCTCACCTGCTTAGGGTGCCCCAATTCGGCATGGTATCACGTATCGGTTCGTTTCGAACCCGCTAATTAGACAGGATATCCAGTAAGCTGCACCGATTCGAAACACAAATCGGACGGGCCGGTATAACTTAGAAAATTTTTCACAATTTTTTGAAAAAATTATTTTATAGTTTTCTATTTCTAATCAGAAATGATCATGTCAACAATAAATGAACACTGCATATCACAGTTAGAAGTGTCTTTAGTATAGCATTTTGGGCATAAAATAGGTTTTTATGGGCCAAATATGGCTCACCTCGATTTAGTGGCACCCCGATTTAGTGGCAGGATTTTTTTCCCCCGAGGATGCCACTAAATCGGGGTCCGACTGTAATAGTCACTGATAGCATATAAAAGTAGTTTAGACTTTTTGAAGTTTTTGAAGTTTTTGAAGTCAACTTCAAAAACTTCAAAAACTCAAAAAGTAGGGTGGAAAACTTCAAACTTCAAAAACTTCAGCCGGCCCCCCCCCAACCATAGAAGCCTTGATATATAACCTACATCAAAAAGGTCTGGTGCTGTTTCATCGTTCGCTAGACTCTCCCGAACATGTTCTGCGTCTTCAATTGGATACGGCTGCCGGGGGAGGGATCATATATGAGCTATACAAGTTTGTAAAACGGAATGTTAGTAAATTAACGGAGCTAAAAAGGCATTCACTGATTGGTTAAAAACTAAAAAGCTCGTTTTAATTGGTCTGTGAACTTTACAATTGTAAACTAAACAGCCATGTATTTGAAGCTGATAAATATAACGGAAACTGGAGCCATACTTACCACATTACCAATATTAGGTGGGGTTTTGTCCGGCTGGAAATTGTAATTAGACAACGAGAGAAAAGGACAAACTAACTAAACTGAAACGAACACCTTGTTTTGTTCAAACCCACAGAGAGGGTCGGACAAAACAAAAGTACACACCATTTACACTCACATGGTCGCGTGCTAGAAGATCTGGCATTATAAACTCATCAAATATTTCCTTTGCAGCGGGTTTTCTCGTAGCATTTGAATCCATGTTCTGATAGTCTCGAATCTGTAACAAGATTAATAAAATGAACTAATTTTCATAAAGCTTACTCAGTTATAATGTTGGCCAATTGTTTTTTCGTGTTCCCGTACTAACTAAAAATTAAGTTGAAAGTTCCTCCTATTGCAGCATTGTGTGACTCACACCACATTTTATTTCGGTAGTGTGAGGGTGACCGCTGAGGGTGAGGGTTAGAGTGAGGGTAATCAAGAGCAGCTGTTCTCACCTTTTCCAAGAAACACAGCGACTTCTCAGAGCCAGGATCGCCAGAGCCCCCATTTTTAATAAACTGCTTAAAAATGTTGTAACCTATCAGCTCACTAAACATGTTATCAAAACTAATTTGCCCCTTTTCTTGGAGGTACTTGTAGGTCACATCCCGGCAACTGGGAGGTGGAAGGTCTTTAAAGAAACTATCTTGAGACAGAGCGAATCAAGAAATAAATATTAGGATGGAATTAACTAACTAATTAACTAACTAATTAATTAACTAAGCGGCTGTACCTTGGATCTGGGAGGGCAACACGCCGTGTAGATCTCCTGACGGGCTCATTACGACTCTTCTCCATGGCCATCAGATAGGAAACGTCCGCCAGGACGGCCTCCAAATCTGCCATATCTGGAAAAGGAGAGGATGGATTAGATGAGAGCTGTAAGATATCAAGCTGCCCTATCTGGAAAAGGAGAGGATGGATTAGATGAGAGCTGTAAGATATCAAGCTACTGCTAACTGTAGAAATGTCTAACTAAACTTGGGGGGATTCTCCATATATCTGGAGGGAGAGGATTAGATCCCGATCTATGCTGAGACTTCGTGGAGGGTTAATCTCAGATACTAAGAGATTATAGCTGTCAAAAGGGGGCCTTACAATTTCACAATTCAGTCAAGCAATGGTGCAATGAACGAGGGGGAGATAAGATAGGTTTTAAGTAGAATTAAGGCAGTATCTGACAAGTTGAATGACAATTTGGGGGCACATAGAGAATTAAATAAAATGAGGAAGAAATAGTTATGCAAGATTCAGTCAATGAAATGGTTTGATGAGCTTGTGTGATATATATCACAATAGAGACTGCACTGCAGGCCCTGCAGCAGCGCCATGGTGTAGATGCAATTCTCTTATCAATAAAAGACACGAGTTTTTAGAAAATAGCACCGATAAGTTCGCAGTAAAAATGAAAATAAATGATATCAATTTATAGAAACAATGAACCACGCGTACTGCATATATATGGCCTGGTTTTGAAGCTCAATATAGATTGCAGGGTCTGCCCCGATATGCCAACAGGCAACAATGGTATGCTGTAATGATGCTGTAATCATGGTAATTGAATGAGAGTCATGAGAAACAATGAATAATGCACACACGTACACACACAATACAAGAGGGATTGTCAATTATAATTAACTATATATATGGTGTTGTTCAAGATCTCGATTGAAGGTTTAGAGTGAAGGGTGGGAGAAACTGTTTAGTTCCCGACAACTAAAGGGGCAAGAAATGGGGCGAGAAATGCAGGGGAGCTGGTGAGTGAGCTGATTGTGCGAGAGATCTGTCAAAGAAGGGAATATATCACATTAAAATTAAACATGTTGGAGGAAGGAAGATGAATGAAGGTGAAGGAACTACGGTGAAGGAGCAACGATTTTGATAGATAGCATAAAGATAGGGTTGATCTTTAAATAGAAATACATAAATTTGTTTAATTAAAAACGCCTCCAGAAAAATTTAGATTCTATAGAGGTTTGATTCTAAAACTTGCATATAATACATCGGGGAACAAGAAAGCAGTATATAAAGGGGAGAAAGGGGTAAAAATTTGCCTAGCTAGACCCTGTTTAGTAAACAGTGTTTACAAATGTTAAGGAAGGGTAAGAACATATAACAAAGAATTTACCTGATTTTGAGGAAGCAGTAAGTCACACCGTCAATGCGTCCTCTTTATCTCTCACTTTTAACCCAACAATTCACCAGTTTGTACGTCGCTACTATTTTATATCACACCTGAATACCCTGGGTAGCCCGCGGGTCTCAATTTATGGCTCAATCACCGCCACCTGATTACTCATAAACGAATCCAACATTGACCTATACAGTCCATCGGCTAAGGAAGATTGGGAGTTAAAAGGGGAGAAACAAGGATTGGTTGGATTCATTTGGAGGGACGGATGGTTCATATAATTCGCTTGACCAGCAGAAATATGGAGAACAACTGAAATATTTGAGGACCAGAAACTGCTTCTAAGTACTAAAAAGTGACTGCAGGTGCATGTATGAACAGTAAAACATAAACTGTGAAATATGAGATGCTTATTTTTTTACGAGAACACACGCCATTTACACTCACTCTCTCTCACACACACTCTCTCCCTCTCTCTCCATCTCTCTCTCTCCCAATTTTGAGTGCGTGTTGACAGAATGTGCAGCTGTGCTGTAACCAGGTGTTAATGTTAAGGCAGCCTGAAAATATAACAGCTACTGATGTTAGGGGGCTATGTAACATTTTGTAACATTTTGTTGTAACACACGATACGGCATAAATGGTTACATACAACACCCCTGCAGTAGGACACTGTACATGTTTCAGGCTGGATATTTCATATTACAGGAAGTACACTACTTAAAATATAAAATTACTACAGTTCTCTCGAGAACATGTAGTTATATTGCAGATCTAGATAGATCTTAGGTAAGCAGAAATTAAGTAGAAATTAAAAAGAAACTCAAGGACATTGAAAACGCATTCTGCGTTTTAAAATCTGACGCAAGTGCAAAGTACTTTCTCATGTCTCTCTATCTCTCTATCTCTCCATCTCTCTATCTATATATCCCTATCTCTCTCTCTCTCCAACTCTCTCTATATCTCTCCCACTCTCTCTATATCTCACTTTCTCTGAGAGCGTTTATTCTTCTCCTTCCTCCTACCACCACATGCCAGTCATGCAAAATTTCGACAACAAAAGACCTGGCATTGGACACACATTCTTCTTCTTCATTGTCATGAGAGCGGCACGCACAGCTGTGTGACAATGTACCATGCAGTCAGACCCCCGATTTATCGGGATACTAGGGGAAAGATTATTCCCGGTAAATCGAGGTTCCCGGTAAATCGGAGTTCGACTTAATATTATGCAGTTAGTAGTTACAGACGAACGCAATTTGGGAATTACCATAATAATCACACACGCACGCAGTGATAATTATGCATTCATTGGTAAACAACAGAGAGGAGAAAATCAAATAATGGATTGCGAGAGAGCTGAGAGAGAAATGGGGATTGGGAGAAAAATAATAGAGAGAGGGTGAGATAGAGATAGATGGATAGATAGGATAGATGGATTAAAAAGAGAGAGAGAGAGAGAGAGAGAGAGAGAGAGAGAGAGAGAGAGAGAGAGAGAGAGAGAGAGAGAGATAGAGAGAGCTAACGTAAATCATACAGTATGCTGGGACCAACAGGTCCGTATGCAGCAGACTCATCCAAGGCAGGCAAGTCTAAGATCAGGGAGGAAAAGCGAGAAAGTGGGAAAGTGAGAGAGAGGAGGAGGGAGAGAGAGAGAGAGAGAGAGAGGGGGGGGTGGGGGAATGAACTTGCTAGAACGACTAATGTATCAATGTCAAGGAAGGAAAGGAGTTTGTGTATGCTAGAAAAAGGAGAATATAGAGAGCAGATCACAGATGTGGTACTGGGCGTGTGTGTGTGCAGATGGTGCACGCCTATCACAGGTGTGTTCGATGGGGTATAATAAGAGAAAAGAGATGGAGAGAGAGAGAGAGAGAGAGAGGGAGAGAGAGAGAAAAGATGGAGAGAGAGATACAGAGAGACTATAACGAGGGGGTGAGAGAGAGAGAGAGAGAGACAGAAACGTTTAAAGAGATGCAATCCTTACATAGTATAAAAAAGCAGCGAGCGAGAATGAGTTGCATCCAATTCATATATACTGAGGTCACACGAGACAAAGATCGAGACACGGAGGTCGCAAGGAGGAGATAATACAAAAGTGTGGAGATTAAGCTAGACAAAGAGTACAATAATTGTGTAATAGTTGTACACTAGCACGTCCTATATTGGCCCATTGACACAGCTAACCTTTTTTAATTTTCTGTAATTTGATCTGAAAGAGGTCGGATAATAACATAGTTGAAAATAGACGGTACTACTCCTAGCAGAGCCACGAAATGTATTCAATAGAGTAGAGAGCGGAATATTATCATTTCTCAATTAGGAGCACCCACATATACTCACATATTATTATCACCCCCTGTCCGGAGTACTGCTTTTTTTTCTTCTGTGTGTGTGTCGCAACACTGGAATCGTGCGCGTTCAGGGCATGTTTCAAGTTCCACGTGTCATAGCGTAGCCCCTAATTAGGTTAACGAATAATTGTTCTCACTAGGTTCAAGCCCAGACAATTCCTAATACCGTAGATCAAGCCCGGACTTGATTGGATAAACACAAGCTAGGTTATGGGCTCTTTTGTAAAAGTCGTCATGATTCTGTACACCACGGAATCTGTCAACCTAGGCAGCTTCTCCGGCTCACTGAAAGAGTAATATCCCGAAATTCAAAAAAAGGCGAGATATGCCCTCTAGACAATTGTCTGCTGAAGAAGCTGGTGTAATTTTTTTCAAGATCCGACGTAAGGCGTAGCCAGTTAGCTGTAACATTTGAAATCATGCTCATAATTCGTGTAGTGCGTAACCAATGCTGACACATTGAAGTCTAGAGAGTACTGCTTTTTTCCGGAGTACTGCTTTTTCTCTCTCTGCCAAGAGGGCGCGTAGGGGGCTGTGTGTGGGGACTGTGAATGTGTTGGAGTGTGGTGTATCAAGGCAGTGTGTGTGGTATTCTGATTTCTGTCTCTTACACGACTTAGTGTACCGGATATTATAAGAGTAGACTGTTATTATACATGACACATAATGCTTCCTATTCCCCTCAGCTGTCCCGACCGGCGACCCCACCCCTCATCTGCTCCATCTCTCAGTTAACCTACCCCTCATCTATTCCAACTACCAGGCACCAGCTATCCTACCCCTCATCTCCCTCATCTACTCCATCTCTCAGATATCCTACCCCTCATCTACTTCATCTCTCAGCTACCCTACCCCTCATCTACTCGATCTCTCAGCTACCCTGCCCCTCATCTACTCCATCTCTCGGCTACCCTACCCCTCATCTACTTCATCTCTCAGATACCCTACCCCTCATCTACTCCATCTCTCAGCTACCCTGCCCCTCATCTACTTCATCTCTCAGCTACCCTGCCCCTCATCTACTTCATCTCTCAGCTACCCTGCCCCTCATTTATTCGATCTCTCAGCTACCCTACCCCTGATCTACTCTATCTCTTAGCTACCCTTCCCCCTCCCCATCTACTCCATCTCTCAGCTACCCTGCCCCTCATCTACTTTATCTCTCAGCTACCCTGCCCCTCATTTATTCGATCTCTCAGCTACCCTACCCCTGATCTACTCTATCTCTTAGCTACCCTTCCCCCTCCCCATCTACTACATCTCTCAGCTACCCTACCCCTGATCTACTCTATCTCTTAGCTACCCTTCCCCTCCCCATCTACTACATCTCTCAGCTACCCTGCCCCTCATCTACTCCATCTCTCGGCTACCCTACCCCTCATCTACTTCATCTCTCAGATACCCTACCCCTCATCTACTCCATCTCTCAGATATCCTACCCCTCATCTACTCCATCTCTCAAGTCTCAGCTACCCTAGCTATCATCTACGCCATCTCTCTGCTACCCTGCCCCTCATCTACTCGATCTCTCAGCTACCCTGCCCGTCATCTACTCGATCTCTCAGCTTCCCTATCCCTTATCTACTCTATCTCTCAGCTACCCTTCCCCATCTACTACATCTCTCAGCTACACTACCCCTCATCTCAACAGTCAGCTACCTTACCCCTCATCTACTTCAACTCTCAGAAACCCTACCCCTCATATAATACATCTCTCAGATATCCTACCCCTCATATAATACATCTCTCAGATATCCTACCCCTCATCTACTCCATCTCTCAGCTATCCTATCCCTCAGCTACCAATTACTATATCCCTCAGGTACCCCAATACTCCATCCTGCTTGATAACTGTATGATCTTATTAGATGCTTCCCCTAGGATACCCACCAGACCTCATTAGATACTCCTTAGAACCGTTCATGTACCCTTACAACCTGATCTGGTGGGTATCATAGGGGAAGCATCTAATAAGATCTTACAGTTATCTAGCAGGATGGAGTATTGTGGTACCTGAGGAATGTAGTAATTGGTAGCTGACGGGTAGGATAGCTGAGAGATGGAGTAGATGAGGGGTAGGATATCTGAGAGATGTATTATATGAGGGGTAGGGTATCTGAGAGTTGAAGTAGATGAGGGGTAAGGTAGCTGACTGCTGAGATGAGGGGTAGGGTAGCTGAGAGATGTAGTAGATGGGGAGGGGAAGGGTAGCTAAGAGATAGAGTAGATAAGGGATAGGGTAGCTGAGAGATCGAGTAGATGAGGGGCAGGGTAGCTGAGAGATCGAGTAGATGAGGGGCAGGGTAGCAGAGAGATGGCGTAGATGATGGCTAGGGTAGCTGAGACTTGAGAGATGGAGTAGATGAGGGGTAGGATATCTGAGAGATGGAGTAGATGAGGGAGATGAGGGGTAGGATAGCTGGTGCCTGGTAGTTGGAATAGATGAGGGGTAGGTTAACTGAGAGATGGAGCAGATGAGGGGTGGGGTCGCCGGTCGGGACAGCTGAGGGGAATAGGAAGCATTATGTGTCATGTATAATAACAGTCTACTCTTATAATATCCGGTACACTAAGTCGTGTAAGAGACAGAAATCAGAATACCATACACACTGCCTTGATACACCACACTCCAACACATTCACAGTCCCCACACACAGCCCCCTACGCGCCCTCTTGGCAGAGAGAGAAAAAGCAGTACTCCGGAAAAAAGCAGTACTCTCTAGACTTCAATGTGTCAGCATTGGTTACGCACTACACGAATTATGAGCATGATTTCAAATGTTACAGCTAACTGGCTACGCCTTACGTCGGATCTTGAAAAAAATTACACCAGCTTCTTCAGCAGACAATTGTCTAGAGGGCATATCTCGCCTTTTTTTGAATTTCGGGATATTACTCTTTCAGTGAGCCGGAGAAGCTGCCTAGGTTGACAGATTCCGTGGTGTACAGAATCATGACGACTTTTACAAAAGAGCCCATAACCTAGCTTGTGTTTATCCAATCAAGTCCGGGCTTGATCTACGGTATTAGGAATTGTCTGGGCTTGAACCTAGTGAGAACAATTATTCGTTAACCTAATTAGGGGCTACGCTATGACACGTGGAACTTGAAACATGCCCTGAACGCGCACGATTCCAGTGTTGCGACACACACACAGAAGAAAAAAAAGCAGTACTCCGGACAGGGGGTGATTATATGCCTACTCCTAATGAATACTAATATTACAGCAAAGAATGGCCCCGAATATTATGCATCATGCATGCTATATTGGAAAAACTCACTTTTCTCTCTCTTTATCTCTATCCATCTCTCTCTCCATCTCTCTCCAAGATCTATAAACTTACAGATGACCTCCCTCTCACTTTACCCCATCTCCCTCCAGCAGCACCTGTTCTCGCTATATCATTCCCTCTTATCTCTCTCTACCAATCTTTCTATCTACCTACCTTTCTTTTTTACCTTTCTCTCTCTCTCTCATCTTCTAACTCCCTGTTGGTACGTGTGTGTGTGTGTATCTGGTATTAGCACACGTGTGGTCCCTTACCTCTGCAAAAGTGTTTATTTGCAGAGATTAGATAGAGATATCGGGCGAGAGAGGGATAGAGAAAGATACACGGCTAGGGATATAGAGAGCGAGAAAGAGATCAAGGGGTATAAATAAAGGGATGGAAATAAAGCTAAGGGAGGGATAGACAGAAATCAATAAAGAGAGAAAAATGCAACATACGTTTGTTTGAGCTTAATTTTAAAAGATTCTTTCATATTACAGTTTAACTATAAAGTTTAAAAACATGGGCAATGTGGTCATATGCCAAGTCATACGGATCAACATAACGTGCTTGTTTTTCAGTTCGTTATATCGAGGTTCACGGTGTTTTGAGGGATATTGCCCCCCCCCCCCCCCCCGGGATATTGCACTTGTATAAAGAGGTATATAAGTTGAAAACCACTCAGAGAGAGCGTACGGGACATGAATAATAAGTCTGAAAATTTATAAATAACGCAACAGATATACCCTTTAAATCCCTACAAAAAGATATTAAATGTCTAAGTAAAGATATCTCTGCATTGTTCTCATTTTAATAGCGGGGGGACCAAATTCACGTAGAACACACAATCACCATGGTGCACCACTTGATAGATGTTATTTAAATACCCCCGTACGGCGCTCTATTGTGAAGGAATCCAGAGTGCGTAGTTGAGTTTCGTGGTGACAGACCCCCACATACGATTTAGCTAAAGATCATTGTACCACCACACCACGTACATTGTACAGGAGCTATTTCCGGAGAAAGGGGTGTAGGGAATCATTGTCATTGTTTGTGCCTCCCACTTCTAACCCACAGCGGCTTTCTGGTCCACTGTCCAGTGCAAGGAATCGTTGTAACAATTGTCTTTTCTTGCAGAAACTCCAGTTTTTTCCCATTATGTGCAGTTCCACGGACGTCGGACACCCTGGTGTACACTGTACATGTTCCCTCCCTTTAAAAAGAGTGCCAATAAAGTAGGCCAGTGGCAGCGATTGCAAATCCAGGGTACAACCCCGCCCAGTTCAGCCCCACTTCACATGCCGGGATGTTATGATGTCCAATGGTGCTATCCTCTATCGGGGGTGGTACACAATTCAACAATTTCCCCGTATCAAGTGCCCATATCCTCGTCTGGAGATCCTTACCGGGTATTACCAGCACGCTCTCTCCCTCATCCACCCTCATTTTAACCCGTGCATAATCATTAACATGCCCCGGGTACGTTATGACATGTCTCCGAGATCTCATATCCCACTGGACCACCTGACCATTGAATGCACTACACAACACCCGCTCCTCTCGAGGCAATACCAGGACATCACTCACACTACTCTGATGTTCAACCTCAAACACACTATCACGGGATCTCAAATCATGGCAGATCAGGAGCTTGTTACGACACCCAGTGTACACAACAGGAGTGGTGTGGGCCGGTCTGATACAGAGAACATCTGATTTGTGGGTGAAAAGGGATCTACGGGTGTTGGACACCATATCCAGAATGAGTCCCTCCCGGACTGCTCCAATACACAGGGAGTGAGTGTTAACAGGGTCAGCGCTACAGCTCCAAACCGTGCTGTTCTGAACGTAGTAGGTTGAGAGGACACAGTTCTGTTGATAGTCAAACATGGATACCCGGCCGTGTTCCCCCGCCCCACCAAGAAGTCCAACCAATGCTACCGGTCCACTACTGCTACAAGGTGGCATAAAGTTCAGATCAGTGATCTCAGACTCGGGTGAAAAGAGGACATCTCCATCACGTTGAAGGTGAATGTAGAATTTGTTACAGGGTGTTACCTTGTACTTCCACAATGATCCTCCGTGACCACCCTTAGCACTAGTGATAAGGACCTCCCCCGCTTTATCCAGCAGGAGATGGGTGACAGTTCCCCCGTGACACCTCCCTCCCACCACCTGCTTACTCTTGTTGTACGCTAAAGCCTGGTACGAACGTCTCTCGAAGAGACCCTGGGAGATGGAGCCGTGCTGACGAGACATTAGGAGAGAGGGCAGTGAGGTTGGGCAGATCGGGTGGGTGGGCTCTGTTACCGGTCTTTGTGAGCTGCCGGGGTGCTTCTTTGGTCGGCTTTTACTACTTGAACCAGCAGCCTCAGCAGCTGCTCCAGAAGGCCCATCATCCGAGGTGGATGGTTGTCTGTGTCTGTGTTCTAGGGGGAAATACCTGTTTTTCGTTCGGTCAAAGTATAGTCCTGGTAGATCCGGGGGAGTCTTGCCTCGTCTCCGTTTTGACATATATTATCAGACCTAGCTACAACAAACATGTGTTACACTTTGGTGTACTAGAAAATGCATAAGTTCAACTGCTTTAGAGTTGACTGACTACCTTAGAGTTGAATAGACAGCAGCTACATATAATATGGGAATATGGGAATATGGTTTCAACTACAGCTCTGTTATCTCTCTAGTAGGGCCCAGGGGATAGAAGAATAGATATATTTCCCCTAGTGGGTTGAGAGGGGGGGGGGGAGCGAGAGCGCTTAGCACTAACGATCTCAACGACCTCTCGCTTTGTTTTGCACGCCTATACGCTACACGAGGGCCGGATAGAGAGACGGTGGAGTTAATGGGGGGGGGAGAGAGAGAGAGATAGAGAGAGAGAGAGAGAGAGAGAGAGAGAGAGAGAGAGAGAGAGAGAGAGAGAGAGAGTGAGAGAGGGTAAGAGAGAGGGTAAGAGAGAGGGCACGGTGCTCCTGAAGGACGGTCAACCTCGACCAGAGCCCCTAGCCAAACCACCGGTTGTGTGACCTAGAGGGGACCTCTGGGAACCGTGGAGCACCGGTTAGAAAAATATCTGGCGGGGGCCTTCGCCGGAAAATTGATAGAACGATAGCTATCGTTTTTTTCACTTGAACAATACGACCTTTTCAAAAATGATTCCTTGATCAGCAAGATATAGTGTACCCCCACCTATTTTTTGACGTAGAATCGAATGCCGTTGAAGGGAGACTGAGAGGGAGACTGAGAGGGACTTGAATCAGGAAAAGGATGCTAAGGATTAACCCACACACGTCTATATTCAACACACACATGCATACATAACAGCTGAGCAAAGGTCATCATGGCCACCACGGATAGAAAAAAAGAGGATCAACTAGGTACAACCTTACTGTGATATACAATATGGAATCAAAATTAGCAGATCTAGAAAATTAAAAGATGGTAAGAAAGAAAGAGGGGGAGAGAGAGTGAGAGAGAGAGAGAGTGAGAGAGAGAGAGAGAGAGAGAGAGAGAGAGGGAGAAAGGGAGAGAGAGAGAGAGAGAGAGAGAGAGAGAGAGAGAGAGAGAGAGAGAGAGAGAGAGAGAGAGAGAGAGAGAGATAGATGACTAAAGACGATGTAGAACACGTGGATCGAGTGCTGCAAGCTCTACCTCGCTCTCGAGTTGCCTCTTGAGAACAATAGTCACCCGCACACTCGCAGCCACACGCAATATTTCACCTATCCCTCTCTTTCTTTCGCTTTATCTCTATCTCCCTCTCTCTCTCTCCCTCTCTCTATCTATCTATCTCTCTCACATTCTCTCATCAAATGACTCCCTGGATCGTGCTACTGTTGCTGGTACTACAATCACTAACTTTCTTCGCATTAAATTAACAAATTAAAGAACGATATACTGGTAGGGTACTGGTACTAAGTCAATAAATGGTAGTTGTAAATCAATCAATTCCACACCTCAGTGACACAGCACTATGGACACACCTGTCAGCGAAAGGAATATTTACAGTGTCACTCATACGATCAGTTGGGAACTAGTGTTATAAGTACGTTATGTAGTATATCACCTTCCCATTTAAACAAAACAAGAAGTCAAACAGTAAGACATTACCAGCTTCACAGTATGCTAGATAAACAAGTCGATCTGGATCGATCCGATGAACAACAAGAGAAGTTGGAAATGAGGGTAAATATATCGCTTTGTTACATAAAATAACAGAGAAATCTAAGCTCTCTGTAGAGTGCTCTCATAAGGATTGACTCCCCAAACTAACAGAAAAAAAAACACGTACGTTGAGAAAAAGAAACGAAATGAAAAATTGAGCTAGCTGTAACTATAAATAGGAACTACAACAGAGAGGGGGCAGATTAAAGAGATCTCGTAAAAACAGGTGGACGGAAAGTCGGATAATGGTGGTCACTTTTCTTAAAATTCCCCAGAAAATATTTAAATCGGCAACACCTTGAGCTCAGTCGAACATAGATGGTGAAACTAAAGGACTCTTACGTTCTGTCGTTCTCTCTACCTATTAGGTAAACCTCTCTATCGCTCTCTTTCTTTCTCTAGGTCTCCTCCTCTCTCACTCCATCTCGCCCTCTCCCCGCCCTTCTCTCTCTCACTCCCTCTCTTTTTCTCGCCCTCTCCCCGCCCTTCTCTCTCAGTCTATCACGTTTACACGGAAAGTGCAGCAGGTGGGGCCACGTCAGAAGAGCTTTTAGCTGCTGAGTTAGAACAAAAAAGGGAAAATCATTGAAAATGTGTAGTTCATACCACAAAAAGATGGAAATCATAGTGACAAAATGTATTTCATACCATGATGCGGCGGAGAACAACGTTTGATGTATTTTGCAATTTAGATAGGTTCGGGGGATTCGGTACGAAAAATCTGCCTTATAAAAACTGAGAAAGGAATAAACTCTATTATGTTTCTACAATTATAAGTGCGTCATGATTTATAAATAAATTTATATTAAACAAATCATGACGCATTGTCACCAGAATTCTGGCGACAATGCGTCATGATTTGTTTACCCCACCCACTTTTAGATTAAAGCCCGGGCGATATCTCGTTCCTCTCTCTGCATTATTTTGTCTAACCAGTCTGCCACGCTAAAGGAAGCTATTTAGTCTACAACGACTATGTAACGTATGGGATACAGTGTTATATTTTATAGAGATTTACGGGGAGCAGCGCCCACGGTATATGTTTTGACAATTCTTCCGAATGGTGGTGTTTAGTCCGCCTGAACGCTGCCTACAAACTACATATTCAAACACCTGTGGAAAATAAAGAAGATGAAAAGGAGAGAGCTAGGCGCTAGAGAACATAGTCCGAGGGGTTTAAGTTAAGATCTAGGTCTGCTTTTT